>APFE030169033.1:79553-113569 GCA_000404065.3 Pinus taeda
AGAGGTATGGACTAGTAAGAAACCCTCTCTTTCACATCTGAGGGTATTTATATGTGATGCATATGTACATGTTCCAAAGGAGAAACGAACCAAGTTGGATAGTAAATATGAAAAGTGCATCCTTATTGGGTATAAGGATGGTTTAAATGGTTATAAGATTTGGAACCCAGTCACACGGAAGGTTATGTACAACCAAGATGTGGTGTTCAGAGAGGTGAAAGATGCTATTAAACATGAAGTCCAACAAAAGGAGCCTGAGAAGATAGAGTTTGCGCTGAAGGACGAAGAATCAGATTCTACCGCAGAGGAGGAATTAGAAGATCAAGAACCACAAACTCTGGGTGTGAGAAGATTAGTTCGAGAAAGAAGGTAGCCTGAAAGGTATAGTCCATCTGCTTTCTGTTCAAATATTTCTCTATTTATTACTGGCGGTCATCCCACAACTGTGAAGGAAGCAGTAAATTTAGAGGATAGAAAACTATGGAAAGAGGCCATGGTTTATGAAATGGCATATTTGTACCAAAATGAGGCTTGGGATCTGGTGGAGTTTCCGACTGGAAGGAAACCCATTGGCAACAAATGGGTGTTCAAAAAGAAGACAAATGCAGAAGGAAAAGTGGAGAAATACAAAGCTCGGTTGGTAGCAAAGGTTATTCCTAGGTGCCGGGAATTGATTTTGGTGATATTTTTTCTCTTGTTGCCAAGGTAACTTCTATTAGATTACTTTTATCTATTGCTGCTACTTTTGATTTTGAGGTAGAATAGATGGATGTGAAGGCAACATTTATTCACATGGATCTAGAAGAGGATATCTACATGAAGCAACCTGAAGGCTTTGCAGCGAAGGGTAAGAAAGAACTGGTATGCAAGTTAAAGAAGTCTCTGTATGGGTTAAAACAATCACCAAGGATGTGTTATAAAAAATTTGATACATTTATATAGGGACATGGCTTCACCAGAAGCAAAGAAGATCACCGTGTGTATTTTAAATTAATTTGTGACCATGTTATTTATCTATTCTTGTATGTGGATGATATGTTGTTGGTTGGAAATGACAAATAATTTATCCAGGATTTGAAGACCCAATTATCCTCTAAATTTGACATGGAATATCTTGGTGCTGTAAACTATATTTTGCGCATGGAAATTAAAAGAGAAATCACAATTTGCTTTGATTGTTTGGTTCTAAGAAAGCTACCTGTCTTAGTGGAACTAGCAGATCGAAAAGACACTTGTTTTCCTGGAAACACTTCCCACCAAACCAAGGCAGTGCCTCCAAGGCATAGGCTTGCCAACTAAATCTTGCTCTTGTCTGAGTTGATATTCTGCACGCTACAACAATCATCAATTTGTGTAATCCAATTGTCCAGCTTTTCTGCATTCAACTCTCCATCATATATAGGTAAATCAAATTTAACATCTAGTTTGATCAAAGATGCTTTCCTTTTAGGGCTATTAGGAGGTGTGAGAAAGCTTTCATATTTCCCTTTGCTTTTTGACTCGTCATGGGAATGTGACTCATCTTCGCCTTTGTCTTGCTTAGAGCTTGATGAATCTTCATCCTTATGTTTTCTAAAGTCCCTATACATTTCTTCTACCATGGACTTTATGGCTAGGAAACTATCTATGAGTTGAGGGTCTGGCTCCATAGAACCTTCGTCTGACATTGTCTTCTAAGGATAAACTCTCCCAATTTTAGGATTAGTTTCGACCAAATCTCCATCTCCTAAGTTGAGCTTTGATCTAGTTAGCATTCAACATCAAAACCAACACAAGCTTGTCTAACCTTAATTGCCTTCAGCTCTGATACCACTTGATCTAAAAATAACTCGTGAGTGACCTCGGCTAGTTAATTAATGAATGAAGGTATTATAGACTCATGTGCTACTGTTTGTCTATGTTATTTTATGCAATGGATCGATCATATTAAAAAATACACAGACACCGGAACAATGGAAAACTGTAAGAGAAACACAATAAGCAAATGCAAGAACACAACAGATTTAATAAGGAGTTCACCCTATTCTCCAGGGCTACATCTTCGGTCCAAATTTTAGTGGTGGTCTTATTTTTATTATGTCTTTAAAGCAGAGATTTGCAATGAGGAGCTCAATCTGAGTCTCCTAAAATAGATAATGCTTGGTAGGGTGGTTCTTGGATTCCCCAGCCACTGGAGTGCACAGAATCTTTCCCTTTCCATGTATTGACCTCTCTGGTCTTTAGGAGGACGAGCTCAATGTGGTGCTCAATTCCCAATAGATCCTCAGAGGGATTTTCTTGAACCTCTCAAGCCTTCTGTCTGCTCAACACTGCCTTAGGTCAACTCAGCTATCTGTTTCATGCTTCTTGCTTCACTTTTTTTTCCTTACTCTCGCTCTCTCTGTGTTCGCCTTTTGTCTTCTCCCTTATTTTTCTTGTTCTCTATCTATTCATGGCTTAAATCCAATCTATCTCATGATTATTCGATTCTTCTTCCACCCCTTCAGATCGCTTTCTATTGTTTGCTTGGAGTTCCCTACCTCTGTGTCATCACCATCATCCACAGGGAAGTGGCCACTTGTCCTCTCACGAACTGCGCCAGCTCTTTCTCAACGGTTCGGTAATTTAGTTACACTATGGAATGACTCATCTGCCAACTCAACGGTCAGATCATACTTCAAACTTCTTTATGCTGCGACTCAATTCCCTTGTCAAATCTGGTTTCTCCATTGGGCGCAATCTCTACCATTAGATGTGGAGCCCCCAGATCCTACATTATTCACTCATTTCACGCAGTTGACTTGCTCGACTATTAGCACACAATGAGAGGTGGTTTTCTCTCTCATCTGCCAGACACACATCATGCGATGAATGGAATCGCTCGGTTTTAGCCAAATCCGCTTGCCACCTAAGGGTGCGCCTGATATATTGCCGGTTTTGGAGCACGGGTCCCACCTTTGACCTTAGTACTTTCCCCACGGTTTCCCAGCTTCCCATGTGACCGAGTGCTTGTGGCCTTTCCTTCTTCAGGCATTTTACCCAACTAAGCACTAATCGTGCATCAGAAATGGCCTTCATTTCCCGATCCGTGCTTGCCAAGTGCCAGTTTTGCCTCTAGCACAGACTCCATGGGCCTCGGTCAGTGCGCTTTGACTGAGGTCCTCGTTGTTCCTATCCAAAGGCCTTCCTGATTGCTCTGTGTTCATGAATTTGAAGTTTGTCCTGTCTTAATATAGTCATGGCACTTTGATAATATTCATGGATCCAATTTGGATCACTTCGTCAGTCGTGGGTTTTTGGTTCTCCTGCGCCGTGAATTCGTGGATCTTCCTATCCAAGTAGTCTCTAAAATCCTTCTTAGTTGGATTCCAGTGATATGACATCACACATCCCTTATGCAGATTCCTATCCCGACAACGAAACCACTTTCTGGCTTGAGGGGGCTTGACCCAAGTTTAACATTAATTAGCCAAACGAATCCCTACACTACTAGATCTTTCGACATCAGCTCGTGGAGCGTGGACCAAAGTTTGACCCAAAGTAGTATGGGGGGATGCTGGAACCAAGTTTCCGCACCCTGAGATGGTTGTGATGTCATTTGATTCCCTCTATTCCTTCCATCATGCAAGTCACTTCACTCTGGAGCTTGCAAGATGAGCCCTTTATTCTATCATTTAATACTTTAGTAAAATTGTATGATCGACCTTCGCGCAACCCCAGCCTATAGCTCAGGTACTTTTGTGTTGCTATGGCAGCGTGTCGTTCAGACTCCCGAATTACTCTAAGTGACTTGCTTATCTTATCCAATAATTATAGTTATCAGTGTGTAAATAGATAATCGTAATTGCATTCAATTATTCAATGTAATTTCATTACTTTACGCATCACGTAAGCATAGTAAAGGAAATTCATACATAACATATTAAGATGGAATAACAAAACGAAGACATAGGAATTGCATAATATCTTTCTTTATTAATATCTTCCAATTGCTTACCACTCTATGCTCCCTGTGCAAACAATTGTAGGGGCCTGTGCACTCAACTACAAACTTCTACCCTAGGCCTCTGCGCACTCAGCTTCAGAGCCTCTACCTACACTACAACCCAAGACATAGCCTTCTTACTTTAGATCTACGACTCTCTTACCTTGATATCTCCTTAAAACTACTTAGAGCTTAGGTCTTTTTATACAATACCATGGTTTGCGGACCATGGGTAGATCTCTTACAATAGACTTTAGTTTATAAGACTAAGGGCATACTACCCTTTATGACACATAATACTTTCGCACTCCATGACCATAAAATAAATATTTTTTACATTTTTATTACAAAATTTGACCCAAACATGGGCTTTTAGCCCAAAACTTCCCTTGTCAAATCCAGCTCCCAACTATGGCCAAGTGGGGAAAGTGCTCTATATCTACCAAATCCGAATCCTCCAATTTCAAATGGAGGACACGCAGTAGGTGCAAGCCTTCAAATGTGATTTTTTCTTGCGGTAACTTTATGAAAAGTGTGACTTTGTTCTCATCGATGTCCTTTGGTACCTTCACCTTGCCTTGTGTTAGCTTGTTGGGACCTGACCTAGGTTTAGAAGTGAGTTAGCCAAGAAAATCCTGGTACTATTGGCCCTTTCAGCAACATTTCATGGAGCGCGAACTGAGTTCTCACCCAAAGTAGTATGGGAGGGTGTTGGAACCAGGTTTCCGCACCGTGGGGATGTCCGATATGAGCTACAGGTATGCGGTTCAACCTCTGTGCTTACCAGATTTCATGCACTAGTGGGATCTTCACATAGATCCAGTCGCAGTGCAATCACTATTAATTACCTCGGTCTTCCTTAATTACAAGTTGTTTGTTAACTACTTAGAATATTTCCATTCATGAGCATACATACAAGTACGCGCATATAAATAAATATATATCATCAACACATAACATTCAAACACGGATCTACAGACCAAATTCATAATATCTCAAACCAAATTATCTTTATTAATGTTGCCTTCCAAGATCAATTCAATACAGACTTGACTTCACCCGGCACATTTAGTTGCAGGGGTCCGCGCACTCATCTACGGACTCTACCAAGCCTTTGTGAACTTAGCTACAAAGCCTCCACCTATCGCTATGACCCAACACACTTTGGATTCACTCCTATATTCTAACCATGCCTTCGCATCTATCTATTACTTGTCAAAACTTCCCTAACTCACTTTACACTTAGAGCCTTGCTCTATTTATACAATCCCATGGTCTGCGGCCCATGGGTAGGTTGACACACTTTACATTAAATTATATTATCTTAGGTTGGACAACCCTAGACTATTGTTCCTCATGCCCACATTTTCTGTGGTCTTTACATCACACTTGACCAAAATTTGGGCTTCAAGCCCCAAAAACATGCTATGGGGGAATCCACTACCGAACAAGTCCCCAACACAATCATCATGACTCATCCTGAATCACTTTGATGGTGCGGTGATCTTTGCATGAAGTCCATCCAGCTGTGCCTGTGCTATGCGACGATCCGTAGCGCACTTCTCTACCATCCACTAGATCTGTTCTACTCACTCGGCCGAATTCTCATTATCAGGGTCAAATCCTTATTTCAGATCATGCATCACTTTCATTTATGCTAGTTTTCCTTCAATGTCAGCTGTGATGATGAAGGCCTCATCAATCCAAGGCTAGACGTGTGCTTTAAGTATTGCCTCCTTTTGGTGCACTTTGTCCACCTGCTCCTTCAATGCCTTTTCCTACTGTAGCGTCATGAGTCACTAAGTTAGGATTCTTCCAACAATGCGGTGTAGCTAAGAACTGCCAATTCAATTTCTTCCAACCCTTTTCAAATATCGTCAGCATGGTGATCTCAAAATTCTAGGGGCATGGAGGGCTATGCATTTAATCGTAGTTCAGCAATTTGCATATTGAGGTCCAGCTGGATCCTCGTAGCCTCCTCCTTTGCCTCATAGAATCCACTAGCCAATTTGTGGATCTACATTCCTACAAGTAGATCTATCGCAATTTCCAGTTCTGGGACGTGACGACATGTTTCCTCTATGATTTTCTCTAACTGTTGGTTCTAAGCCATCGCTTCGTCAAGTTGTAGGCTAAACTATTCGATGTTGATTCATTGTTCACTTAGCATTTGCACTGCGTGTCCCTCCCTAGCACAAAGTTCTACCGTCGCTCTGTCTTGTAGCTGGTATAACATATCCTGTGGAAGGGCAGCCAAGTTTAGGTCGAGTCCCTTCTTTTGTCCTACCATGGCTCTATCCTCCATGTTGTTTGCTATCAATGCTCCTTCCAGTAGCACAACAGTGTTGACCATTTGGCCCTCAAAAACTTCTCTGTTGTCGATGCTCCCATGGCACCATAGATAGCTACCATTCATTCTTGTGGGAGTCGCACCTGAAGTCCCTATAGTTGTGCCTTGAGTGCCCCCAACACATTTTGCTGCTCCGTCATAGCTTCTTGGAGCACCTCTCTGGTGACCTCATGAACTGTGTCAACGATGTCATATAGATCACCCTCTCTCAGTGTGATAGACTCCCCATCCAATTTGGAAGCCTTGGTCTTCTTCCATGGCCCTGTTCATTCCATACCACACGGCTGTTTTAATTGTGTAGAGGTTGTTCTTGGATCCATGGCTTCCGTTGTATCGTGTGTCCCATGTCCTGTGGTTAGGTTTGAGCCTCTTTCCTCGTGTGTCGTGGTGTTCCCAATGGCTGCTATTTTCTTAGCGGCCTTGTTCTACTCCGCAATAGCCTTCACTGCCTTGCAGAAAGTCCTTACCTCCTCGGTGAGTTGCTCGTTCCACTTCTGTTGTGCCAGAAGCTTGGTGGCATCCTTCTATCCTTATATCATTGCCTCATCACACGTTTCTAGATCCAGGGCATGCCATTCGGGTGGCCATGAGTCAAGCACCGCGAAAACAGCATCATCAATCACGATGAAGGGGAGTTTGGTCCATTTCCACTCTGGATCTTTCCGCACCCTGATATACACATTGTGCATATCGGCCTTAAAGTCTGCAAAGCTCCGTAGACTATCGTATACCCTGGGGGATAGGTACGACTATTTTTTGATCCACATCTGTACACTTGCATCAATAAGTATGCATAAAATCTTGTCTCGTAGATTTGTGTGGCTTCCTTCGCCGCCCATAGCGACACGTATCTTGCTGCCTTTGGCAAGTCCTGGTCAAAGGGAGGAAACTGACTGTCCTCAGTCAACTCCCTTGCAACCAACAGGATGGATAAGAGCAAACACATGTAGTGGAAGGTCTTACCCTACTCCTGGGCCTCCGTGCAGTTCATTAGGAACTCCTTGTAGAGGAACTACGCCCAAATCAACTGTACCCCCTCAGAGCATTGTTCGGCCAGCATGATGACTGTTGTTGGTACCTCATTACCGCAACATTTTCTCATCACTTTTCCTACCAGAAACTAGGTGGCTACGTGCACCCCTTTGTCTTAGATGCTAGTAATGATGTAACCCCTCTACTTTTTATCCAACTTGTATTTATTTTCCATGGCCTCTGTGAGCAACAACTGTCCACCTTTTCCAACTATTTTTGTAGGGTCCCTTCCCGTACAGGGAAGCCAAGAAATCCTATGAATAAGCTCCACCATGATGGGAATGGGATCCTCCAACCACATGTACCCATTATGCACTAGGAGAAGCAGTTTCCTAATGACAAATATCGTGATCAATGCCCGATGAAAGTGTGGGATCCATAGTAAGTGGAGTAGCCCGACCGCCTCCACCCCACGCAGCCATTTTCATGGTTGTAGCACTGTAACTGCCCCCTCCTTGCTTTGTTTCATTAGCTAGCTAGTTTCTAAATGTGGGAACTTCTCACTATCCACCCCAATCTTAATTTCATTGTGGGAATGTGGCCTAGAGCAGAATCTTCAAACAAAATTCCCTTTGGGAGGAACGGGGTTTTGAGTGTGCTTTTAATGGCATCCAAATCTTTAGGTACTTTTACTCTCCCTTTCCATGGGGGGACATACTTGGGCAGCTTTGCTGCAGCGCGTACCAGCTAAATGTCTTCTTCCATTTCTATATTTGGTTCAATCTCTTCTATGAATGCTTGGAGATCCTCCTCCTCATCACCTGTGTCAAGATTAACCATCTTACCCTTATCTTCTATAGACAACTTACCAATGGTGGATCTCGCAGAGACATATGAACCGATCCTGCTACTTGTGGGTTTTTTTAGGCCTCGGCGTCTGGGGTGATTTTGGAATCTCTGGTGCATCCCCCATCAGTGAAGTAGGGCTCGATGTGGCTCCCTCAGTTGTTGTCATCATTCTACTCATAAAGTCTTGCGTCTCTTTTGGTAATGCTGCAAACACTGAACTTGCTCTCACAACTTCTAAATTCGTAAGGTTCATACCCAATTGATATCGCAATATCTGGATTTTCAAAATGCCATGGCTTGTTCGGTGCTGAGCCATCTATGATTTATAGGCCTTTTTGAATTCAAATTTTACTGTTACCTGCTAATATTTCTCATTAATGCGAGATTGGCAGCAGTTAGCCCCAAATCTAGTTCTGACTTCATATCTTAATTGCCCACTGCCTACCCCTTGTTGCTCGAAATGGAACATCTTGTCATGAACAGTGCCACCAATGGTCACCTCCTAGCCTACTCACGCAATAAAGCAGCCCCTTATGTGCATCCATGACCCTTGTGACGTCCCGACCCTACGCGCAACCTTTGTCTCATGCATCTCCCATACATACTCTTTTATAGTCCCGTGCTCTCTTTCAACTGCTCGGAGCACTGAGACTGTGCTCCCTACGGATGGTCAGGTAGTCCCACCACGAGTGTGAGGCTTCAAGTTACCTGCCAGCCCATTCCATGGGAACCCCTCAATTACCCTTGCATCCATTAGTGCATCGCATTCTTCCTTGTATAGTGCGCAACCTTGTTTACTTTGTCTAGTAAGGTACGATCTGAACCATGGTACCAAAGCCACAAATTCTTGGTGACAATCTTCTAACGCAATGGTATCACTACCCATATGTTGTCCTATCCTTTTGTCGATGTGTATTGCTTATGTGATTTCGGTTTCCAATTTTCTAATTTCCGCATCCATTATCATACTTCTCTACTTCAGTTGTATCCGATCTTTTTCAACTTCGCGAAGCTTAAGGTTCCCTTGACAAATGGTTTCTTGAATCTGCATATGTTTTTCCTCATGCCACTGGATAATAACTTTTCTCTGGTCTTCACGTACTATCCCAATTATGGGAGTTATTTCCCTATAGACCCATCAGATCGTCGGTACGTGTAGGTCTCAGTCAGTTCATTCTGCCTGGTAAACTTTGTCCATGATTCCAAATAGTATTTTGAATGCTACGATGTGGGATATTTGTGGTGTGCATTGCCTTTCCTACTGCCACATATAGTTCTGATTTTCAATCCTTTGTGTAGGATATGCTTGCACAACACACGTCTGCACCCATCAGCACAGGTAGGCACACAAGATGCTTTGTCCTGGCTCCCAAACTTTCATTCGATGCTGGGGGCTTCCCAATCACAAGTGAATCAGCCTTCTACATTTGCGCTAGTTCCCAATGGTATTCTAATGTGTACCCCACCATTGTGTGGGGGTTGCGTGTAGTGTCCATTCCATCGCACCATACCGCTGTTGTTCTGGTATTGCGCTTTCAAATTTTTTCAAGAATTCATCCACAGTTATCACCCCACCATAGTTTGGCAGTTTCCTTGCCTTTGTTGTCATGCAACACATCGACCTAATCATCATGTTGCAATTTAGTGCTGTCACTTCGTGTAGCCGGTTTTGCTAGAATTTTACTTCTTCGTCTGAATTTGAAGTACAGGAATTGCCACACTCCCAGGAGATTCTCCCATCTACAATCGGGTTCAAATACTCTTGGTCTCACACAGTTATCTAGTAAATACAATCCAAGTTATCATCACTTTCATCATCGCACATAGGTTCAGTGTAGCTCACTCCTGCTAAGTCCATTGGAAATACTACGTGTAGGGACTTTTTCTCAAATATCAATTCTACTTCTTTAGGTTGATGACTCCATTCATATCGGTGGCCCAGTATATTCCTACCAATGCGGGATAAGGATTGTTTTCATCAACAATCTCTATTACTTCAAAGTCCATCTATGTGCTAACACCTTCAATATCAACTATTACCCCTTACAACCTCTCCATGGGAAAAATCTTCTATTGGTTCACCATTCATAATTGAATAGGGGACCACTGTAACACAGGCTTTCCCATGCATTCCCATGCCTTCTCTGGTAACACATTCACATCCGAACCTAGGTCTAGGATTACCTGACCCATTTCATACTCGCCAGTTTATGCTGTCAATCTCATTTCCCTCCCAGTGCGCAATGCATTATTTCCTAGTTTCCAAACTACACACGGTTCCCCTTACCCTACACACCTAGTGATCAACTCTTGTAGTTCCCTAACTGCCTTATTTTCATGCATTAGTTTCATGCATGTCTCCAAAAAGGTAGTAAGCATAGAAGGATCCATCCCTGGCTCTGGTTGATCCTTACTACTTGGAGTGGAGGCCTCTGCAAAGCTCTTCTTAGCTTCCATGAACGTCTCCTTTGTGTGTTCTAAGTCAAACATAGTTTCCTTTGTAGGATCCTTGTGAACCCATGCATCTCCTTGGGCTTCACCCCTTATCCTCTCATGTGGTCACATCGCTTTTGAGCACTATGTTCACTTCTGGGTCTTCTTTGCAGGCTTCAAACCTCATCATTTGAATATTTTGAGTAGGAGGAGGCTGGAGCACCCCTTTCTCATACACGTGTGTGATCAGCATCAAGAAATCTACCATTTCATGATCAAACTGAGCACAATATGAACAGGATACCCTCGTCATGTTGGTACAATCGTGAGCATAGTGTTTGGGTCCTCCGTAATTGTAACAAATTAATTATTTGTGGCCCCTTCTTGGTCCCATTCCTCCTCGTCCTTGAACTCACCCTTGAAATCCAGTGCATGCCATCCCTACCACTGGATCGAGGGCTCATGCCTCTAAATGTATCTGATAGGTTGGGGTTCGATCCATCATTAACTCGTAGCTATGATAAGTACACTCATTGTGGCGCACCGACCTACATAAATTACAAAACAATTGCTAGGGTGCTCATGTATACTTCTACAAAAAATGACAATTATTTGTTCTGTGTTTTCCTCCTATCTGATAGATTTCACACCATAATAGGGGTGTCGCAGTTGGCCCTTCTTGTGCCTCTGGTCTCAATGACATCGGCCCCCCTCCTGCCAAATAGTTCATAAATACTGGACAATGATCCTTGTCATGGCCTTGGCCCTTGCATTTTACACACCATACTTCCTTGCACGCCTGTAGCTGCAGTGCCCTATCCTGTTTCAAGCTCTACATCTCTAGAAAAATATTGTGTAGTTGTGTGTGGATTTGTTGAACTCCCAGGCCTGGATCTTGTATCGTTGTTGCATGCAACCTCATCGCCATTTCCAATGCTTCGGCCTGGGTAGAAAGCTTCTGTTGTGACAATTTCGTCCTTAGGTGTCAGAGATGCCACAAACGAGGCACGATGTTGTGCATCCATGAGCGTCATATTGGCCTTGGAAATCATGCTATTCAATCACTAATCCAGATCCCAGGGGGTCTCGCCTAGAAGCATCGTGAGCTCTTTAAACTTGATGAATGATTGTGTCTCTGATTTTGGCTAACTAAACTCTTTATTCAGTGCATTATCAATCTCTCTTATTCCTACATTTGGGTGATCATTAGATTGCTTGATATACCATGTCAACTCGCGATCCTACAGTGCGATCACCAATGTAGGCTTCTTAATGTTGTTTTCCATGACCCCTTGCGCTTCCCACACTGCTCTTACCACAAACCATAACTAGTCCAGATCCTCATTCCCTACTCCTCTGAATATGGGTAGCTTGATTGCGCTCACCATGCTGAACTGCGGGGTTGGTGGAGGTGGAGTGGGTAGAGATCAAGCTGAGGGAGGTGAAGTGAGTGGTGGCATGGCTGGGGTTGCTCACTGTGGAATGCGCTGCCTTATCAAACTGACCGCACTTCTCGGAGAGACCTGAGCGAGCTCTTACTCACTCTCTCGCGAACATGAAATTAAGGGACTATTTCCTAATCTCTCGCTACCCCTGTAGATCTTTCTGCTCCACGTCGTTCGAACCATTAATGAATTCGCATAACCCGCTTTTCACATAACAACATCTTAATCCAGGCACTCAAAGATTTTATGTACTTACCTCGCACTCCCTTGAGAAAACGTCATTTTTCTTCATTGTAGCTTATGGTTTTGTCTATTGTGAACTCCGTGATAAATCCCCCTATTATCTGATTGAGCCAATGGCCCATAGCTTGCGTGATCTTATCTTGTGATGCCTCTATTCTATGCACTAATTCTAAATTCCACACTATTGGTTGGTCGAGCTCAAACCTTTCATGGCTGTCAGCTAACCTTTCCATCCACTCATACCATTCAAAACGAAAATATGCGAAAAATATCTCGTGGATCTCCGTATAGATGTAGTAATCCAGCCACCTTTTCTCAGATACCTGAAAAGTTTTTTTTTCTTGTGTCATGAACTCATAAATCTTCTTGTCCAACCACTCTTCAATTTCCTTCTTTGTTGGGTTTTAGTGGCACGACATCAGACATCCCTTAGGCAGATCCTGGTCCCATCAACGGAACCATTTGTTGGCTTGTTGGGGCCTGACCCAGGTTCAAAAGTGAGTTAGCCAAGAAAATCCTAGTACTATCGTCCCTTTTGGTAACAGTCCATGGAGCGCGGACTGAGGTCTCACCAGAAGTAGTATGGGAGGGTGCTGGAACTACGTTTTTGCACCGCGGGGATGTCTGATATGAGTGACAGGTACCTGGTTCAACCTCCATGCTTAACAGATTTTGTGCATTAGCGGGATCTTCGCATAAATCCAGTCGTGGTGCAATCAGTATTAATTAACCCAGTATTGGATTGTAGATTTATGTGGTTAGGTTTTTTAGAATCTTCACTCGGATATTCCACAATTTTCATTTTTGCTTTGTCGACGTTTCGAGTCTAGACCCAGACTCATCATCAAGACTTGATTTACAAAGGAGAGAGATAGTAGAGATAAATAGGGTTAGGGTTGAGATGTCAAGTATGTGAGCCGATAGCCTACTGATTTGAATTAACTAGATTTATTTATTTATTTTTTATTTTTATTTATTTATTTTTATTTTCTTTATTTTTTTTTTAATAATTTCTAATATGGATTAACTTGGTTTATTATTAACTATTTATTATTTTTTATCAATTTTTTATACTTACATTAAAAACTTTAGTTATAACACTTATTATAATTATGTTTATTTTCAATAATTTATATATTTTGTTATGTTTAGTTTAATTTTTACAAGATTTAGTACTAGGGAGGTTAATATGGATATTAAGTTGTTTAGGATAAGTTTTGTTATTAATTCTGTAATTATTTAATTTAATAATTTTTTTTTTATTTAATATTTTTGCATTAAGTCTTTTATTATAATATATTTACTAAATAGTTATTTAATCATAATGATTTTGCTTTAACTAATTGTAATTTTATGGTAATTAAGTTTATTGTTATTTAATTTTTGCAAGTTTTTAATTACTCAGGAGGTTAATGAATTGATAACGGAAGGAGGAGAGAGAGAGGGTAAATTTAATCCATGGGTGAGGAGGAAGGTCCAATTTCTACTAATTTCTAAGTCTCCATCCCTATTGAGGTTATGCGGGTGTTTTATGATCTCAACAACTTCTCTGACTTTTCGCTTGAAATAGTGTTTTTCATTTGCAATTACTTTAGTGTTTTCAAGGCATATATGGTGGTTTGTCTTACCTGCATGTTCCACCAAGGCTAAGGAATGGGTTATTTCCCTACGGATATTTGCACTATGTTCTTTTAGCCTGATACTGACTGATCTACCTGTTTCCCTGATATATTGTTCTCCATGGGAACAGTTAATAATATAAACACCTTTCTGCTGGAGATGTTATGGGTTGTCTTTAATAGATTTCATTCTTTGTTTAATAGTTTTCAAGGGTTTGAATGAGGTTTTGATATTAATTTTAAGAGAATTTTGGCTAGTTTGTCCGTTACACCATGAATATATGGAAGGTAGGCATTAGTGGCTGAGGAATTGTTGGTGTTGTTTTTATTGTTTCCAGATTTGGATTTTTGAAAGGCTCTGAGGATATCTTTATTATTGTATCCAAGTTTGGAAAACGACTTAGAAGACCCCAGTATTCCTTAATTAGAGGTTGTTTGTTAACTACTTAGAATATTGCCATTCATGAGCATACATACAAGTACGCACCTATAAATAAATAGATATCATCAACACATAACATTCAAATACAAATCTAGGGACCAGATGCACAATATGTCAAACCAACTTATCTTTATTAATGATGCTTTCCAAGATCAATTCATTATAGACTTGAATTCACCCTACGCACTCAGCAACAGGGGTCTGTGCACTCAACTGTCGACTCTACCAGGCCTCTATGCACTCAGCTCCTATTCACTCAGCTGCAGAGCCTCCACCTATCACTATGACCCAATACACTTTGGATTCACTCCTATCTTCTAACCATGCCTTCACATCTATCTATTACTTGTCAAAACTTCCCTAACTCACTTTACAATTAGAGCATTGCTCTATTTATACAATCCCATGGCCTGTGGCCTATGGGTAGGTTGACACACTTTACATTAAATTACATTATCTTAGGGTACACAACCCTAGACTCTCGCACTCCACGCCCACATTTCATGAGCTGTTTACATCACACTTGACCAAAGTTTAGGCTTCAATCCCCAAAAACATGTTATGGGGGGATCCATTGCCCAACAACTTGGCGCAGAGGGACATATGGCCACAACTAGGAGATATGGTCTACCCGCTCAATGTCAATGTCTTCTGCCCCCATGCTGACTTCTATGCTGATATTGACATGTTCTATTTCCTTGTCAAGTTCCAGGTCTAATACCTTGCCCTTCTCCTGTGTAGTGGGCTTTTCTTTCTGTGGGTGCTTTCTAGCTTACACGTGCATTGGCTGTACCACTTTCTACTTATCCTTCTTTGGTTTTGGACCCTCCCTAGTTAGCATAGGCCTCGGCTTGAGTGACCTCATCAATTTGGGTAATTTGGCAGATACCTTTACACTTGCTACCTCTAAGGCAGTGCCCTCAACTACCATGGCTTCTCCAACAATTGTAGTCTCCACAGGTGCCAACATAATGCCAGTTCAGAGCTCCTGTGTTTCCTTCAAAATTTCTCAAACATTGAAATCACTACCAAAGCCTCGAAATAGTCAAGGTTCATGCACGACTGATAGGTCAACACCTCAATTCTCAAAATGGAAAGTGTTTTTTGTTGGTTAACCATCTATAATTTATAGGTAATTTTGGATTTGAATCTAACCATTCCCCCAAAAATCTTTTCTGATCTGAAATTAAAACTAGTATTTGTTGTGCAAGGTATTCATTTCCATTAAATTATATGTGCAAACTGGTACTGATGTCTTGCAATTGAAACAATGTTTTTTGATAAATTTTTGAGTCTTATGTGTGAAGGAGGATTAATTCAATTTACTATTTATCATATAAAATATGAAAAACATAGCAAGATAAATTCACATAATATAACACAACAACTCATAAGGCAGTTCACCCCTCCTAGGCTACATCTATCGGGTCCAAGGCTCCTAAACGGGCATGTCCTTGTGTTATAGACATATTTGGGCACTGCAACCCCAATCATATATGTTGGTAAAGCAAGGGATATTTAACCCCTAAAAGTGTTTTTTCATACCCTAAAGAATCATGGTCAACTGATTACATCATTTACCATAAGTTCCACTTGAAAAACCACTCAAAACTAGCGAAAACTAGACCATACTGACTGCTCCATGGTTAGGGTGTGATGCATCTCACCTGCTACACATAGGAAGTGTGATGCATACTGAAAAGGCCTTCTGTAGGGTGCGATGAGTGAGAATGGTCAAATGGCAGACACAAATTTCTAAGTGGATGCCCAGGGAATCTTCTAGAAACTTCTCATATGACACTTGCCTCTCTGAATTCACCCAGGGATGAGTAAGAGATCAAAGAAATCTCCAAGTGGAACCAAGAACTATCAGTGGAATGATATTAATCAAAAGCCTAGAGCTGACTCAAACCCTTTGCAAACATCTATAAATGGATCCCTCATCTGAGATATCTAGAGGCTGGAATTTTGTAATTTGTAAGGAAGTGTTGTTGGTTTCTCTTTTAGAATAGGCATTGTATTGTTGGGTGATCTTGATTTTCATGAGGTGAATAGGGATTTGATGTTGGGGGGATGATGCTAGATTATATAGCTGGGTTTTAATCCTCTCTTCTATTTCTACTATTAATAAAGTTCTTTGAGTTTTCCTCCATATAATCGTGTATTTGTGAATCTTGTTATTTGTGAATGCAATTGTATGGTCAATGCATTTCTGATTCTGCATTGTTTATGACATTATAGATCAAGGTGAGTTGATGGTGTTTTGTTAATTTGTCTCTACAGGTATTCTCTAAAGTGTGAAAAGTAGGAGAGGAGTGGCAAGGTCTATCAAGGGAGAGAGGAAACAAGGAAGGAGCCAAGTGGAAGATCCAGGTCGGTCCTCTTTGCTTCTCTATTATCTATCATACATAAAGGAAATAGCAATTTGCTTTGATTGTTTGTTTCTAAGATAGATACCCATCTTAGTGGGACTAGAATATTGAAAAGACACTAGTTTTCTTGGAAACAAAATGGTGACTCCACTCGGGAAGAAAATATTTTATTTGTTTGTTACTGTTGTTTGCTTTATAAACTACAGACGGAGCTTGAAGTTAGCCAGCTAGCCTTCGAACTACTTTTGCTATGCAACTGCAAAGTAGATAAATGTTGCTTCAGTCAATCTTTGGGTTGGTTTATGAACTGAACATATGAATTACAAGCATCCTAAATGCCCTTGTGGTAGCTCAATAACCTCATAAGATCATACCCATGTACTTTTCTATCACTATCTATCATAGTTAGCCTAAATCACTAAACTTAGCTGCAAATATTGAGCAAAAACTAAACTCAGTTTCGCTCCCTGGCCCATCGCACTGCCTGCAACTGGCAACCTATATGCATCACACCTCCCATGTGTTGCAGGTGAGATGCATCCCTGTTTCCCTTAAGGACAGGTGCATTCACTGAATGATACTATTTCTGTCTTTGAAATTTGGTTTTTTCCTCCTTGTTTTCAGCTCTATTTAGTAGTTTCGCTGCTCATGATCAGTATCGCATTGCTGAAGTCTCTTTCCTTTACATTATTCAGCCTCCATTTATATGGATTTGTAAATTTTTTTATGTGCTTGTCTATCATTTACAGTGCTTCTTTGTCAAAAATAGCTTAATCGAACTGTCATTTTTGATGCAAAGAAGTGTCGTAACTATCATTTTGAGTCAAAAAGAAGAGTGTCATAA
The DNA here is from genome assembly GCA_000404065.3 of Pinus taeda. Lineage (NCBI taxonomy): Eukaryota > Viridiplantae > Streptophyta > Pinopsida > Pinales > Pinaceae > Pinus > Pinus taeda. The sequence goes on from APFE030169033.1 coordinate 97,087, forward strand.
AGTCTTACTCTTCTAGATAGTCAATTGGGATTTTTCCATTGTATTTGATTTCAATTGTTAATATTTAAAGTGTTGAAAGCAGTTTTCTATTCGAAATCAAAAAGCGTCGTTTGAGTCTTCCTTTCATTTTGAAAAGAAATTGTTGAAGTGTCGCTTTGAAGAAAATAGTTCAAATATGTACTTAGTTTTCCTTTTTGGCATTCTCACATTAAGAAAAAGAAAAACAGATACATGTATCTACATTTGCATTTAGACTGTGTGTGAAAATGATTTATTAAAAGTGCATTTAGTGTGTTATCTCTACTCTCTGTTGAAAGAATTGTTATCTTCTTTCCTTAGTAGCTAGGATTTTCATTGCTAAAATAAATGACTGTTTATCATTTTTGATTGCATGTTTAGGAATTTTACATCTACATCACACAGTGAACCTTGAAAGACAAACTTCTAAGCAAGATAAAGTCTAAAATAAATCTCAATGAACATAACAATGCTTTGGAACCTAACACAACACATCTAGAGGTCTAGGCTAGAGACGTATTCCAGTGTCATAAAACTTGGTAATTATCATTTTCATCGAAGGTTTGGTAATTCCTCCTCTTTGATACGACAAGTGCTAGTATGGACTTGTGCTCCCTGTACCGTCGAGTATATATTGGGAGACCACAATAGGTTGATATCCTTTATCCATAGGAAGTCGTGTCTATCATCCTATCAATCGTAATGCACCAAATGCAGGATTCAGGAAGATTGAATGTCATACATAAGTCCTTCGTAATTTCTCTTTAATTTACCACCAAGGTGTATTTTGCATTTTTACAATTGGTTTGGTGATCCCTCTATCTAGATTTCCAGAGTAGCCACTTTCGTTCCTCTTCAACACCTTAAAAGAAAAGTTCCATTTGAGCACTTGTCAGTTAAGGCTCATTAAAAATGGAAGGCGACTAGAGTCATCTTTAACTTTTTCTCGACTCTTAAAAATTAAAAAAGCAACATTGTGTCAAAGCATCGTTAAAATTTATTTAATTAGGAATAACATCCCTATTCCTTCGTTGATCTTAGGTTGAGGTAATGGATACCATCGTTCAAGGAATCCCTCTTGGGGTGAATCCTAGTCCTTTCTCGTCTTGGGGTGATATCTTGCTCTGTATATTGCCACATTGTCCCTTCTAGGAATCACAATTGGCCTGCTAGTATGGCTATTCTCAACCTCTATCGTTCAAAATACCGTGTTTCCTCAGGAATCAAATCAGTAACTAGTTGATACCAAAAGTGACCTTCACCTTCTACTTCATTTGTTTCTCCCTCCCCTTCTTCCTCTTCGCTTTGTGAAACTAGTGATACTAAAAACCAAGTGGCTGAGAAGAAGAAGAGAGGGAAAGAGAAGAAGATGAAGAAGCCAGTTAAGCAAGGGGAAACAATGAATCATCTCGTGAAAATCCACACATTAAATCTCCTAAACCTCCTTGTCTAATGTGTAAGGGAAACCATTTTCATCAAGATTGTCCTAGAATTCTGCGAATCTTGAGAGGATGGTCTCCCTTTCCACACTGTTCGGCATCATCAACCTCTGGTGATCATGTTGATAGCACACCATCAACTAGTGAAAATGAAGTTCCTAGATATAAAGTAAAGGTCAAAATTCCATGTCAGTTATGTGATGAAGACCATCACCTTCGCCAATGTCTTTTTTGGATGAGGCCAAGAGAATCTTACATAACCTTCCTGCTTCACCGCAGCAGCTTCCACTTGGATACAAGAATTTCTTACCAAGTCCGTCGCTAGTTGAAAACCCGACTAATGTAACTCAACCATTGTTTAAAGCACCTATCATTGAAAGTAAACCTTCTGAGTCCATGCTGGACCAAAGTCAATAGTCCGAGATGGCAGTCGACCCAATCTTGCCTTCAGAAGTTCCACCTTCAGACGATACAATTTCCAAAGAGAATGAGAACAATACTATCCAAACTCTTTTTGTTAAGAAAGAGTCTGATGAACTTGGGGGAAATCTGCCTGTTCCTTTACAATAGGAGGAAAGTTCCCCATTTCAAGAGGTTCATCCAGCCATTTATTCAGTACCCCCTCCAATAAATCTAGTCATTTCCTTTGACTGGAATCAATTAGCGACATCCCGCCTTCCATCTAATGTACCATTCTGAATCATAGTAAAAGTTTACAAAATGATCGTGTCTCGCACTATCATAGATGAAGGGGCTTTAGTGAGTATCCTTTCCTCAATCGCTTGGAAAGCGCTTGGTTCACCATCGCTTTTTCCTGAGAATCAAAATTTGTCAGGCTTCAACAAAGGAACTAGTCGACTGTTAGGGATCCTTCCAAAGTTTCCTATAACTTTGAAAATGAAAATTGTTCACTTGAACGTGATGGTACTCCAAGGATCATTAGATTACAATCTACTCCTTGGACATGACTATGTTTACAACATGGGAGCTATTGTTTTCACACTCTTTCGAGTGATGTGCTTCCCGCATGAAGGCAGAGTGGTGGAACTTATCAACCAACTTTCATTTGTCGGTTCAAATGCAACTACAAGTCAAACATCATCCCTAAATGGTCTCTTTAGGTCATGAATGTCTCTTCAACCTTCTGTTCATCCACCTAATTACCGCGAGTAGTACGGTGGATGTAACAAAGCTTAGGGGGCATGCACCCTGGTCTGCTTCAATAGGCGAACCCAACTGAAAACATAGATTTCCTTGTAGGCTATATGATTGTTTTGAAACATCATTTCCTTGTAGGATATGGGATCAGTCTGAAATAGTTATCTCCTCGCAAGTTATGTGATTGGAAGCTCACACCATTCACCTTTGTCTATTTCAACGGACAAAGCTAAGGAAGTGTTTTGTCTTCTCTGCGGATGAAACAATCCTGCTTAAATGTCGGGACTTACATAAGGTAACCTGGAAATTCTCATTTTCTCAATACTTGGGGGAATGCAAACCTTTTTTATGCAAGTGAAAAGCGACCAATTTCTTTTTTTAGCTTTTTAGTTTCAACTTCTTAGGTTAGGTGATTGGTCTAACCGCCATTCACCTTTGTCTGCAGTGCGTGGACGAAGAAAAGGAAGTGTTTTGTCTAAGAGGAAGACAAAACTATCCTACCTAACTTCAATAGTTCCTTAGCTATCAGTGTAGTTAGCTTTGTAGTTTGGTCATTTCTAGCCTACATAAAAAGGTAATGAGCACATGTTATCATAGTGTTCAAGCTTAATAAAAAATAAACCTACCAATGAGAGGCATCTTTAAAATGATTGGCATGAGCATTGTTTCTGCAAGGTTCAAGCTCATTAAAAAATAAACCTGCCACTAAGCATATGTTAATGAAAGGTTCAAGCTCATTAAAAAATAGACCCACCTTCAGTAAACGATCTTTGTGATTTCCATGCTATCAGACTTTTAAGCCTTGGTTGTGTTCTTACCATCACCTCCATTCTTTTGGCCGATCATATGCTTCCACTTGATTGGTTACCCTTTTGAGGAATAGTTGCGACTAGTGATTCTGTTAGCCACCCTCTTTACACTGCCATGTTTAAGAAGTTCCAAACTTACCTGGAACCAATTGCTACTCGAAAACATCACTCGTTCCTAAAAAACGAGTCTCTTTTAAGCTCTTTTTAAACTCGTTAAATATGAAAAGATTGTCGAGCTACTGGCCTTTCCAGCTTGTTAAAGTAAGGCGAAGCGTCATCCCTCCTCTGCATTTTAATCTTTTTGGACATGAGGGATCATTCCACAAAAATATCAAGCGCTTGTCTTTTTCAGCTTGCTAAAGTGATGGAAAAGTCATCCCTTTCATATTATTTTATACTTTTCTGGACTTAAGGGATTATGCTACGAAAAAGGATTCCGGATTTTCCTTTTCATCCCTTTTCAAACTCTCTAAACATGAAAAGGACCGAGCTATCCTTGTCATTAAACTCATTAAAATAATAGCAACAAACTTGTCCACCCAGATAAGAATGAGTTTCATTGTCGCTAGGCTCGCTAAAACATAGTGACAAGTTTTCCTGAAGGAAAAATTATAGAACAAGCACATGTTATCCTCCTCAAGCTTGAAAAAAATAAAGAGGTATTGATCAGCAATGACTGGGTAAAAAGGGAAGAAAACTTGAAGAACTTGATTAGTAGCAGGTCACTCTTGAACATGACAATTTCACTCCATCACCATGATTGAGTTGGGTTGGGTTATTTCATTCACCGGTTATATCACCATTGGTCCTCCATAGCATCCATTTTTGGGGTTAATGATACCAATCCATCTCAGTGTCGCCGATATGTTCAAGAGAAGTCATTCAGAGAATTCACCACCCAACTAACCCCTCATCCACTGCAATACCTTCACTCTCCATTTTCCATGATTGCCATTTCTAAACCTTGTATCATCATATCGTTTTCATCTCCAGAAAATCATTTGCTTCATTTCGTGTCATAGATGAGGGATACATTAAGGCCCTCCTATGACGGGTCACTTCTTGTCGACATCAGATCATTATCCAAGAATTTTACTTAGGAACAACCCTTTCACTACTTTAAAGCTTGCATGCCTCAATGACAAGTTTCTTGCTTCCAGCAACAAGTTTACATTAATGGCCTTCGACCAAAATATTTTGCATGGTGTTCGACATCAGATCATATACTCACACCATGTGAATTGTATATAGTACCTTAAGGGTCATTATCATTATCAGTGATTCATCTTGTGCCTGTTAATAGCTTACATCATTGGCTGCTAACCAGGTGATGTATTTCTGTGTTTGACTTCAGAACATCTTTTCACATGGATCGACTTGTACATCAGGCGAAGATTGAATGAGTTTGAAGACCCTGGATCTAGTTTCATCCATCTGGGATGTGATATATTCAGGAAAATAAAGACATCAAATGTATACAGAAGCTGCACAGATGATCATCCAAGCTAAGGGATGATGACTTCACAAGAATCACCAATCTTCAATAGCAAACGATTATATGTCCTATGTACATGAAAATGAATTTATAAAGCTGAGAATGTGAATGCCCACCTCAGCTAGATCATGAAAATAATATGATGATGATGTATTGTACTGTATTTTATATAGGTCACCTTCCAATTCGAATACTTCAGATCCTCGTGATAAAGCATTTCACCCAACATCAGAAGATTTAAGACCTCATGCTTTAGGGGGCAACTGTTATAGACGTACTTGGGCACTACAACCCCAATCATATATGTAGATACACCAATGGCTCTTTAACCCCTAAAGTGTTGTTTCATACCCTAAAGAATCATGGTCAACTGATTACATAATTTCCGAGAAGTTCCACCTAAAAAACCACTCATAACTGGCCAAAATTGGACCATACTGACTGCTCCATGGTTAGCATGTGAAACATCTCACCTACTACACATGGGAAGTGCGATGCATACTGAAAAGGCCTTCTATAGGGTGCGATGAGTGAGAATGGACAAATGACAGAGACAATTTGCTAAGTGGATGCCCAGGGAATCTTCTAGAAATTTCTCATATGACACTTGCCTCTCTGAATTCGCCTACGGATGAGTAAGAGATCAAATATATCTCCAAGTGGAACCAAGAACTATCAGTGGAATGACACTAATCAAAAACCCAGAACTGACTCACACCCTTTGCATCTATAAATGGATCCCTCATTTGAGAGCTCTCGAGGCTGGAATTTTGTAATTTGTAAGGAAGTGTTGTTGGTTTTTCTTTGAGAATAGACATTGTATTGTTGGATGATATTGCTCTTCATGAGGTGAAGAGGGCTTTGATGCTAGATCAAATAGCTGGGTTGTAATCCTCCTATTTCTACTATTAATAATGTTCTTTAAGTTTTCCTCCATATAATCGTGTATTTATGAATCTTGTTATTTATGAATGCAATTGCATGGTCAATGTATTTTTTATTCTGCATTTTTTATGGTATTATAGATCAATATGCTTTGATGGTTTTTTGTTACTTTGTCTCTACGGGTATTCTCTAAAGCATGACAAGTAGGAGAGGAGTGGCAAGCTCTATCAAGGGAGAGAGGAAACAAGCAAGGAGCCAAGTAGAAGATCCAAGTTGGTCCTCTTTGCTTCTCTCTTATCTATCATACATAAAGGAAATCAAAATTTTCTTTGATTGTTTGTTTCTAAGATAGCTACATGTCTTAGGGGGACTACAAGATCGAAAAGACACTAGTTTTCCCATAAACACCTTGCTCTTATTAGATGCTCAAATTGGTTATACTATGAGAAGAAATCCTGAATAGGAAAAATAAGCTGTGAAAATGACTTTAGAACATAGAAAATAGTCAAGAATGACTTTTGTTTCACCTCCAATGGCTAACCATAGCCTGATACAGCTCCAACACTCCCTAGGCCCTAATGGCTCTCCAAGCTTCTTTGCTAGAAAAACACTTGAGCATGAGCTCTGTTGGCTCTGAAACCTATACCATTGGCTCTGGAATGCTTACAATACCAACAATAAAAATAAAAATTCACTCCAAAAGGATCTCCCTATTGAAAGTTATGACCTCCTGAAGTTTTGTCTAGTATCCCTTAAAGAAACTCCACTAAACTTGGCTTAACTAGAGTTAGCCCAGCTAAATTTGGCCAACTCCACCCAGAATGGTGTGCTACACCAAATTTGTTAGAACCGTTAGAGGTGGCATTAAATGTTTGCTATCATGGTCACATGGGTCGTTACCTTAACCGTCGTGTTCACAATTTTATTCTTCGGTTTAAGCCTGTGGTTCTGAGCCTTGGTCATATGGTTAGGGGTTAGCCCCTTTTCTGCCCAAACCTTACCCTAAACAAAATTTATATATGATATGTGACCTAATGTTGGTAAGAAGCAATGTATAAGTGGGCTAGTCGGGCCTGTGGGCAGGTGGCCACTCAGCCCAGGGTCGATTCCTGTGAACATACAAATATTTTACCACCATAAACCTGCAAACTTGGGGCCGCGTGGCAGCCTCCAAGCTTGTCATGTGTTGGCCCCTAATTGGTCCTCCAAAACAGAATATTCTCATTAATATTTTGGGGAATATTCCATGGAATATTCTAAAGAATATTCCTCAAAATATTATTTTTTTAATTTTTTTAAAATCAAATTTTGTGGTTTATTTGGCATTTTCAAAATGCAATAACTCTTCCATATGATGTCATATTTGAGTGTTGTTCATAGAGACAAGATCATTTTGACAAGGCCTATCCAGACATTCTAGTTTCAACCAATTCTGAGCAATTCAAAATTTGAGCATTTTTTCCACTTAAGACATGATCACCTGATCACACCTCCCAAATGGAAAGCTTTTGGACCCCAACAGCTCTTTGATTATCCAAAATGAAGACAATGAGACTGATTCTCCTCTCTTCCAACCTTGAATAAGTGAAATCTTCTTGACTTCATCAAATTGAGCTTCTCATAAAAAGATAAATTTTCCCTTGAATTCATTAACCAACCATTTCCAAGATTGACTAAGTCATGACGAAAATTCTTGAAATTTGCAAAACAACAACTATACTTTGAAGAAAGCATACTATTTCTGCAATGGTCAAACTTCAAAGAAGACTTAAAATAAAGTTCACCTTACCAACTATTCACATGGAAAATTTTTGCTAAATGAGCCTTGTATTTGTGTCGAATCCTTACCAAGTTTTCTCGCCATACCAATCTGCCATCATGAAACCAACATTGACCCATCCTAAACTATGTGCCCCCTTTACTTCCATGCTTTTCCTTCTCATGGAATTTTGCACCGCTTTGCACCAACACTTCATTCTCTGCATCGATTGACACCAAAGGTATCTTGTGCAAAATTTTGTCATCTTCTTTCAAAGATGAACTATTATCAGGCTAAAACATATCATCATTTATATAAACAATAATATGAAAACGAAATTGTACAAATTTTTGTTGTTTAATCATCAACAAAGTTAGATTTTGACTTGCATTAACTAGCCTTTTCAATTGCCCCACATGGACTAAAGAAGATTCTAGCTTCTTCTTATGTTCTCTCACAATGTACTCTTTTCCACCCTTGACCAAGTGATACTTATTCTCATGGTGATGGAAGATTGCCTTTCTGTGAAATAAGTATGGACTACCCAACACAACACTTGTAATGTCAAGCGGTACTATACCCAATTCAACTATGTCAACATAATGAGTTGTCATGGCAAAGCGCAAGATTTACTTCTTTGAGACTTGTAAGTTTGCATCCTTGCATATCCACCCAAGTGGATAAGGCTTTGGATGTGGAATTGTCTCAAGTTTCTTTTATTTGACCACATCTTCTGAGATGAGACTAGCTTGAGATCCACTATCAAAAACTGTGTCTTTCTTTGTGTGGTTTGAGATTACCCTCACATGAAATAGTTCTATCCTCCTCTTTTCATTTCGAGTTTCTTTGTGACAGTTTAATGTGCTAGAATTGGGATTTGTTTCTTGTACAACCTCTTTCCCCTTTATGTCCTTTAATACCATGGCGATACTTTTTATCTCATCACCTGATTCAAACCCTAAGTCTTGTTCAATAGTTGCTACAATTTTATCCTTTTCTTTGGTTTGGTCTTCGGTTTTATATTTCTCTGGTTTCAGCTCCAGATGAAGCTTCCAATGGTGGTCTTCATCGTGGCTTGATTTTTAATAGTTCTTGCAAAAGAATTTCCCTTTTTCCTTTCTAGAGTTTGCAATCCTTTTTCTTTCTTTGCCTTGAAAATCGCTACCCTCATTTCCATCAAAAGTGTTTTTCCCTCTAGTCTCTAAATGCGTGGCTTGTACACAAACTTCGTCTAGACTGACAGGATTGAACATAAGGATAGTATGTTTAAGGTAGTTGTGCAAACCACCTACATATTTCAGAAAAGTTTCTTTACTTTGTAAGTCTACCCTTAATAAGAGTGCTCTTCTTCTAAACTCTTGAGTGTATTCTTCAACACTTTGTCCTTTAAGTTGTCTAAAACTTTGCCAATTCATTATAGACTTTTGTAAATGAGCAATAGGATAAAATTGCTTCTTAATTGTGGAAATAAATTCAACCCATGATAAAGTAAGCTTACCATTTTTTTGAATTTAATCCTTGGTCTTGGCTTCCCAGCATACCAATGCTGCTCCATCCATTCTTAAAGAGACTATCTCAATCTTGGTGTCGTCATCATGTAAGTTCTAAATCCTTAAATAAACTTCCAACTGTCTTATCTAATTGTCAAGTTTCTCTGCATTGAATTCACCATTAAACATCGATAATTAAAATTTAACATCTAGCTTTAAAAATGGACTTTTTCCAGAAGATTTAGGCTTGTGAGGTTGATTTACTGAGGTAGAGGATGAAGATGTAGAGGAAGAGGATGATGATGGAGATGGTGGATAGCCATTTCCTCCATGTCCTTTCATTGAATTATCATCACCTTTATTTCCTCCTAAAGAGCCCTCTCCTTTCTGATGTTTAGACCCTTCTCTAACCAACCTATCATTCCTTTCTTGGTATAATATTCTTACCATCTCAGGCATGTCGAAAAACGATTTTTTGAATACCTGTTCTTCCTGTCTTCAATCCATGTCTTTAGGAACTTCCCCTCCCCTTTTAGACATACTTGAAGCTTCTTTTAAGGCTATTGAAGGTGAATCAAAAGGTGGAGATACTAACACCCTGACCCCCCTTGGTTGAGGATTATCTTATGCTCTAACCAATTGTTCTTTCCCTCTTTGAAGCTTAAGCCTGGCAAGCATTAAAACTTGCAAAACACTCAAAAATATATTTGCACAAAACTAATACTCAAAACTGAGCTCCGATACCAACTGATCTAAAAATGAAACTATTTTTATTTGTTGTGCAAGGTATTCATTTCCATTAAATTATATGTGCAAACTATTACTGATGTCTTGCAATTGAAACAAAGTGTTTTTTGATAAATTTTTGAGTCTTATGTATGAAGGAGGATTAATTCAATTTAGTATTTATCATATCAAATATAAAAAACATAGCAAGATAAATTCACATAATATATCATAGTAGCTGATAAGATAGTTCACCCCTCCTCAGCTACATTTGCCAAGTCCAAGGCTCCTAAGTGGGCATGTCCTTACTCTTATTAGATGCTCAAATTGGTTATACAGTGAGAAGAAAGCCTAAACAAGAAAAATAAGTTTTGAAAATGAGTTGAGAACACAAAAATTTGTCAAGAATCACTTTTATTTCACCTCCAATGGCTAACCATAGCCTAATATAGCTCCAACACTCCCTAGGCCCTAATGGCCCTCCAAGCTTCTTCACTAAAAAAACACTTGAAGATAAGATCTATTGGCTCTAAAGCCCATACCATTGGCTCTAGAATGTTCATAATACCCAAAATAAAATAAAAAACTCACTCCAAAAGGATCTCCCTAGTGAAAGTTATGACCTCTTCATGTTTTGTCCACTTTTCGCTAAAGAAACTCCACTAAAGTTGGCTTAATTGGAGTTAGCCGTGCTAAATTTGGCTAACTCCACCCAAAATGGCACGCTCTGCCAAATTTTTCAGAACTGTTAGAGGTGGAATTAAATGTTTTCTATCATGGTCATGTTGAGGAGATAAATCCCCTTTGCGGACAGAGGCGATCCCTACTACCCTAGATCGGGTCTAACAACAATCATACAACACTACAACGCAAATTGCAAATTAAATACCAATGATGAGGGCCTACCTAGATTCCAATGCTAGTGCTTGTAGAAGAGGTGATGGTCCTGTTCCTTTGCTCCGGCAGATCACGATCCCCATGATCCCCGTGAATGGACACCTGCACATACAAGAAATGATACAAACACAAACATAAAATCTAGCATATGAAACTATATATAAGTCAGAAAGGATATAACTAATCATCATCACAAAGAGCAATAAGAGTGGAACCATAACCAATAGTCGTCTATTAATAATAAACAAAGAAGAATACAACCATAGTTCTGACGCTAGATTTTCCTTTGGCCGGGTAGTCAGCAGCACATGTCTTGCAAAGCTTGTTGGGAATAGGAACAAGCCTCTCTCTCTTTGGGTATTGGACAAGAATATTCTTACCTGGATTTGGCCTTATGGATTTGGCCTCTTGGAAACTTGACAATTCTCAATCTCTGGAACTCTGGAACTAGATTGCCAAGGAAAATAGACAAGCTTTTATAGATGGAGGAAGGGGAGTTGAGATCATCCACAATAATCATGGGATTGGCTTTATCACCAAGGAAGCTTCCATGAGAGGTGGCCAACCACTTCCTCTCTATGGAAATCCGAAGCCAAATCACCCAACTCAAGATAGATTTAGTCCAGGAATTTTAGGATGAATCTTCCACCATTTATTTGTTAAAAAACACCACTAATTATGGTTGGCGTGAGTGTGACTCTGTGACAGAGCGCAAATTGGCATGCTCTCCTTGGAGGATTTCCACCATTGGTGCAAGGGTTGCACTATGGAACCGCGCCAATGGAAAAAGGGCTATTTTTAGGGGTTTTAAGCAGGAGATGTCTTTAGGGAAAATGAAGTTCATGTTCAGGGGAATGCAATGCAAGTGTTTTCAGGTCATGTCACTTCTGATAGGTCCCAAAATGAGTCCTCCAAGATGCAGGAGAGGGATAACAGGGACGGTGACAAATTTCTGTGTAACAGGTCACATGGGCCATTACCTTAACCATCCGGTTCATAGTTTTATCTGTCTATTTAAGCCTGTGGTTCTGAGCCTTCGTAATATGGTTAGGGGCTAGCCCATTTTTTGCCCAAAAATTACCTTAAACAAAATTTATATATGATATGTGACCTAAGGTTGGTAAGAACAAATGTATAGGCAGGCCGGTCAGGCCTGTGGGCTGGTGGCCACCCAAAATGGGGTTGATTCCTATGAACATACAAATATTTTACCACCATAAACATGCAAACTTGGGGGCACGTGGCAGCCCTTGATTGGTCCTCCAAAACAAAATATTCCCGTGAATATTCTGGGGAATATTCAATGGAATATTCTAAGGAATATTCCTCAAAATATTCTTTTTTAATTTAATTTTTTTTTTTTAATTCAAATTTGGTAGTTTATTGGGAATTTTCAAAATGCGATAACTCCTCCATATGGTGTTGGATTTGAGTGTCGTTCATGGCTATAGGATCATTTTGAAAAGGCCTATCCAAACATTCTGGTTTCAACCAATTCTGTGAAATTCAAAATTTGAGCATTTTTTCCACTTAGGACATGATCACCTGATCATTTTCATAAATGCTAGAGTGGTGACAAGTTTTCAAAGATATTTCTCTTAAATTCTAAATTAATTTCTACCCCCTGCTCCCCTTAGTTGTTTTCCTACTGTCAAGTCATGAACAGTCACCATAATGGTCACTTTCTAGCTACCTTGCATGGTCTCTTCTTCAATAGTCTAGCTCCCCTCGCGCTTCTACTAACACTGTGACAATCCTCCATTCTGCACAGTACCCCAACCGCACAACTATACAACCCTAGCATTCTAGTTTATGGTCTCGTGCCTCCTTTGAGCTGCATGGAGTGCTAAGACTATGCTTCGTCCATATAGTCATCTGGATGGATCCCCAGTGTATGGCTTCAATCAGCTACCATTCACCTACCCTAGGAATGGCTCGCCATTCAACTTCACTAAGTGAACTACTCCACCATCGGTAATCTCCTTAATGACATAGGGCCCCAGCCAATGCATCCAAAAATTTCCAGGAAATTTATCAAACTTGTTGTCATATAATCAAACGAAATCATTTACCTTGAAGGTGCACAGTTTGATGTGCTGATCGTGCCATGCCTTTCTGCGCTCCTTTTTAACTTGCTAATGGACTCTAGTGAGAAACCTATCCTCTTCTAGTTATTTTAGCTGCACGAGCCTTTCTTCCATGACTTCGTGATCCACCATTCCTTTGAATTTTTCTATGCACAGACTAGGTACAATGTATTCCATTGGCATCACATCTTCAACACCATAAACCAACTTAAAAGGCATTTGTCCAGCCAACTTCTTACAAGTTATTATGTAAGCCCATAGCACCACGAGTATGCACAAATCCTAATCATTTCTTTATGCATTGCAAACCTTCATCAGTGTGCTCTTAAGTATCTTATTTAATGCTTCTACTGATCCATTACCATGTGGGTGATATGGCATACTCTTTTGATGGTAAACCTGAAATTCCTCTATCAACGCGTTGATCATTTCATTAAGAAAATGAGTACTACAATCGCTCATTAAAATTTTTGGATAGCCAAACCTTGTCAGTATGTACTCAAAGATGAATTTTAGTGCCATTGCACTTCTACATTCCTTCAAAGATTTCACCTCCACCCATTTTGTTAAACACTCAATCGACAGATGATGTACCATGTACCTGTCTTCTTTCCTGGACACTGAATTGGTCCCACAAATTCAGTCACCCATTTCTCGAAGGGTTGTAACAATATCTATGGATTCAAATGTAGCTCATCTCTCCATGACGGTTTACCAGTCCTTTGGCATGCATCGCATGCCCTACAATATTCTTTTGAATCCTTATCCATTGTCGGCCACAACAACCCAGCGCGTAGAATCTTCTGGACTATTACTTTTCTTGCATAATGTCCTCCCACAACTCCTCCATGATCCTTAGTGAGGATTTTGTTTCATTCAAATTGTAGCAAATAACATCATAGTTTTTCATTTGATGCCATTTTATACAAGTGCCCTGCAATGACACAAAAGTCTCTCATGCACACCACAAATTCCTTCTTTTGTTGTCTAATATGTCCTTTTGGATTTGTTCCCATCATTAGGAAGTGTATAATATCTTCAATTTGACTGTCCATAATATGCACTACAAAGAACTATGCGTCAGGTAGTCCTTCCTCCAAATTAGTAGGCTCCTCTCTTGTTTCAATGCATGAAGAATGATCCAGTCTAGCATTCAATCATCCTAGTTTCATAATAACTTCAACATCATATTCTTGAAATAACAGGCTTGTTCACCAAGTACTTCAATTTAGAATGGTCTGTATATGTCTGCCTAGAAAGTAGTACCAAAACTTCTGGAGCACGTATACCATAGCCATATCTTAGCGCTCTCCCATTCAATAATTCTTCTCAAATTTAAATATATTTTTACTTTCAAATGCTATAGGATGATCCAATTCTCTCTCACCAACCTATGCCAGTACTACTTCCAGTGCAATACATGACATGTCCACATGCACATGAGATTCCTTCTTCTAATCTGGGAAGACAAGGATCGACATGGTGACCATTTTCTCTTTGAGAACATCTAAGCTCCTCTCACATTATTCATTCCAATAGAATGTAGCATCCTTCTTTAACAGTTTCTCCATCGGCACGGTGATTTGGGCATAGCTTTTGATGGACTTTATATAGTACCCTATATGCCCCAACGTCATGCATAGTTGTTTCACAATTCTTAGTGCGTCCAAATTTATTATAACCACAATCTTCACATGGTCTACCATCAAGCTCTGTCTGCAAACCATGTGACCCAGCAAGATCCCAAAAGGGACATAGAAAAAACATTTCTTCATATTGAGTGTGATCTGGTACCTCTGACATGTATCTAGCATCAAGCACAGACTTGCTACATGCTTCTTTACTAGTACAAACATGGTCCAATCATCAAATTATACCTCCAGAAATCTGTCAATGAAATATTTGAACGTTTCGATGAATACGTGTGAGAAGACCATTGATGCATTCTTCAGCCCAAAAGGCATCACCATATACTGGGAGCATCCCCATTCAATCACAAAGTTCATCTTACTTCTATGCTCTGGTGTGATCTTGATCTGATGGTACCTTGAGGACCCATTAGTAAACAAATATGCTTCTTGGCCACCAACATTATCCAACATGTCATTGGCGAATGGAGTTGGGAAAGGATCATTCACAAAAGTGTCATTCAAGTTCCTAAGATCTATGTGTATTAGTATCTCATCCTTTTATTTCCTGTCCTGAACTACCATTGGGCTTACCCAATCAGACTCTTCTACGGGTTCAATGATGACTGGTGCAAGCATTTTATCCAACTCCAAGCAAACCCTTTCTTTATACTTCGGTTCGAGGTGGTAAGGCCTTTGCTTAAGTGGCTTCACATATGGCTTTAGAGTGATCTTCATGACATCCATGTCCCCTATTATCCCTTTCAGATCTAAGAACATCATGGGGAACAAATCCTGATATTCACGAAGCAATTCGAGGACATTATCTACAGTTGCATCATCCCAGTAGTCCCCAGTATTTGCAAGCTTCAGCTCTACCTCCATACTAATATTCACCTGTCTAGTTTCGAGTGTCTCAATGATGTTTGGATTCTCTAGTTGTAGTCCTTCAACTTCGTGGTGACCTTCAGTCTCGGGAATGTTAATATTCCTTTGGCCTTCATCTTCTTCTTCGACTGTCACATTATAGCACTCCAATGTATGGCTTAGTTGGGTAGTCCAATCATGTTGAATCAAATCTAGAGTATCCTCTGGTATCCTAAATATTGTTTCCTTGACCTCCTCCAATGCTTTATCAATACATTCAAACCCATCCTCAAATATGAACATCATAAAAATTCCTTGGCGCAAAGCATCCCATTCTTTAGTGCCATGGCTAAGCTCCATCTCCAAGTACCAATTCATCGATATAACATCCCATGTATGACAAAATAGATGTACCCACTTCGGATGAGGCTCTACTCCATAATATTTAGTCCATTTTGCCAAATGGTCATGTGAATCATTCCTCCCATCGTATTTTTCTATTAAGTGCCCACACTTCTTCGTCATTCTTCCATTCCTCCCTTGCCTCATTTATCAAATCTAGTTGGATAATAGAAATGGCACACAACAATGCTTCCACATCCTCATCCTTTCTTGAGAGTGCATCTGCAAGCACATTTTGCTTCCCTTTTTTGTAGATGATTTCAAAGTCATAACCCAACATCTTTGTGACCCACTTTTGTTGCTCTTTAGAGGATAATCTTTGTTCTAAAAAGTATTTAAAGCTATCATGATATGTTTTTACCTTGAAGTGTCTTCCCATTAGGCAGGGTCGCCATTTCTTAAGTGCATGGAGTATTGCCAACATTTCCTTCTCATAAATAGCTTTGTGTAAAAACTTTCCCTTGATTGGATGACTTTCAAAGAAATGGGTCTTTCATCTTGCATTAGAACAACACCAATTCCATTTCCTGAAGCATCACATTCCACAATAAAGGTTTTTGTGAAGTCCGGTGTAGCTAAGGCTGGTGCTTGGCACATTGCCTCTTTAAGATGTTCGAAGGCCTTTGTTGCTTCTGGAGTCCATGAAAAATGCATCTTTCTTCAATAATGTTGTTAGAGGTGCTGCTATTCTCCCATAATTCTTAACAAACTTGCGATAATACCCTGTCAACCCGAGAAATCTTTGCAGATGCTTTATGGATGTGGGGATTTTCCATTCCTTAACGGCTTTAATTTTGCTATGGTCTACCTTAACTCCTTCATG
>APFE030169033.1:114830-142593 GCA_000404065.3 Pinus taeda
ATACGTTAAATTTCACTCTTTTGGGCATAGGGATATCTGTACGACCTGATGTTTGGAGGAACACTTCTTGGAATTAGATGAATAGCCTGATCATGATCACAAATAGTTGGGAGACCTTTGGGAGTCTCAAATACCTTGGAATGATTGTCCAAGACTATTTGGAGATCTGGAGAAATAGATGATTCCAATGTGGAAACATCTAGCGAACATAATTGTGCAATTACACCTTTTTGTTCCTTTTTTATAAGATTTGTCATACCATTAGAGCTGATTATCTTTCCCGGTTTCCCTGCAATACCTCTTAATAAAACTTCCTTTCCTTCCATAGAAAATTTCATGAAAATTTCTTGAAAATTAAAAGCTATTGTACCCAAGGATTGTAGCCATTGGACTCCTAATACAACATCATCACCTGACATTGGAATGGAGAGCATTGGGCTAGTCAATACATATTCTCCCATGGATAGCTTGATATTATGGCACTTTCCAGAGCAATTTATTGTTCCTCCATTTGCAACCATCACTTGACACTATGGTGCTGGATATAAGAAGCAATTCAATTATTTTGCTACCTCACAATGAAAAAATTGTGGGTACTTCCTGAATCAATCAACACTATTACCTTTTTCTTCTTGATTTGTCATTCTATCTTGATGGTTTGAGGAGTGGTAATTCCCACCAATGCATTACAATATATGGTCAGATTCATTTGTTCTTCATCTAGGCTTTGTTCCTGGAGTATATCCTCTTCTTTTGACCTTTCTTGCTACTTTTCTTCTTTCTCTTCACAATTTAAGTAGAATAATTTCTTCTCAGCACAATTATGACCTTTGGTGTATTTGCTATCACAACTGTAACAAAGCCCTTTTTCTCTTTTTTCTTCCAATTGTTGTGGTGTCAATCTTATAGGTTGTGGAAGACTAGTGGCAACACCACTTCCATCTTTATAGATGTGAGTGGTATGCTTCCTGGTTGCCATAATTTTTCTTTCCATTTTTCTTGCTAACCTTAATGCCTTATCTAATGAATCAGGTTCCCAAAGGTGAACATCATGTTGGATATTATCCTTTAAAGACCCTATGAACACATCAATCCTATGATCCTCTAGAATATCTTTTACCCTTATGTTCAATTTCTGGAACTCCTCAATGTGCTCCATTATTGAACCCTTTTATTTGAGACTTATCAATTGGCTAAAAAAAAGTGTTACTTTTTGTATCCTCATAATGTGCTATCAATTATTCTGTAAAAAATGCCCAAGTGATAAATTATTTACAAGAGAAAAGCCATTAATACCATACAAACTGATTTGGTGCCAAATATAAAGTTGCCATATGTACCTTTTGTGTGTTTTTCACATTATTGAGATCGAAAAATTGCTCCATCTGTAATATGCATGTTGCGGGATCCTTGCCATCAAACTTCCTCATATCGATTTTTGGAATATGGTGGGTCTTCGATCAACCATTAGAGTCTATGGAACCATGATTAACATTTCTTTTGTTCTCATCATGAGTTTCGTTTACTACCCTTTCACCCTTAGTGACCCTTTCTTGTAGCAACTTATTCATATTTATCTTCAATTCTTCCATATTTGTCTTCAAATCTATCTTCAAATCTTCCATATCAGCTTCCACGTCATTGATCTTAGCTTCCACATCATTCATCTTAGCTTCTACACCTTTATTTAAACAATCCATCTTAGATTATGTTCCTTTTTGTGCAAGTGACACTTGTTGCACTTGGTCTCATAATTGTGATATATCATGTTGCATTTCTTCCTCTTCTTCATGAGTCATGCTAGATATTTCAGGTCGCCGACTAGGTGTTTCCATTTTATTTCTTCAGGGAATCAATTACTAATAATAATGCTTCACTATGCCCTTTGAATTCCTTCAAAATAATTTTTCAAACCAAGCTTACGCAAACATTTAAAAAAACATACACAGCTTTTTTCACTTTGTAGGAGCTTGATATTTCCTCTGATGTATCTCTGTAATTGCCAATCATCCAGTTCTAAGATTACGATCAGCGGTAGCCCTCTATGTCCTCTTTCCAATGCCACCAGTCTAACACTAATTGGATTCTCCAATGAAGAGTTATGCCAAATCCCCCACGGTGACCTGATTATAGACTAATTCAGTAGAGAGAACTTGTACAACGTGCCAAGTGTCCCTGTTCTGATATTTCGCCCTGAACAATATATAAAAGAAACGAAAAATCCGTCCTCTTTCTATACCTTCTGATGAAATTTCAATCTGATGCTCAGAGAGAATGTTATGAAGATTTTCCCCAGGTCACCTTTTTTTAATGTAATTCAGGATGCTGCAAAAGGACCAACTTACTCAGTTCATATATCCGAAAATATAGCCCGAAAAGCTCTGAAATTTGGACTTAACATTTAGTGCGATGTCTTCTCAAATGGGTTTTTGTTTTAGCTTCTGAAACATCACAGAAACGAAGTTATAGCGAAAATGCTACGATGGCCTGTTTGGAGCAGCGAAACCCTAGAATCCAAACCTCTCATACCAAATGTTATGAAACCAGGTCAAGAGAAGATATAAAAGATTGATCAAGGCCTTAGAATTCAGCCTATTCGAGGGGGAAAACTCCTTTAAATTACATAAATGAACAATTCTTTGATGATTGAAATGATAAAACCTCCTTTCTATATATAGGAGTCTAAGGAGTCACAATATAACCCAGCCGACCTATCAATAATAATATAAAGCCACAAAAATAACAATAGAGGGATTCTATGGGGCACAATAATAACAATATGGGGACAATAGGGGCACAACAATATTAATAATGGGTACAACTAAAATCGTAATGGGGTAATCACTAGTATTATAGGGACCCAACAGTTTTTCTCTTATTGAATATGATGAATTGCTTTGAGGGTAGATTCAGAGCTCAATCGTGGCCCTATTTTTGTTATTGATAGGTCACCTTGTGCTCAACATCGATCAGTATCATGGGTCTTTGACTGGTTGGTTTCCCTTGTGTTCGACATTAGCTTTCACTATCACACATTGGGATTCATGCAATACCTTGGTTTCCATTTGACCCTATTGGTGGATTCCTCACCTCTGTGTCAGCTTTCATTATTGGTTGGTTTAGAGGATTTCTATCGTGTGCTAGCTACATGTTGTGTATTCCAGAAACATGCTTCAGTTAGGTTACTACATCTTTATTCATCTGATTCCTTCCACATTATTGGCCTACAGGTTACACTCACACTAGATTGATGAAGGATGCCTCAATGCCTTCCTTCTACCAAATCCTTTCCCATCAACTTTAGCTCAGTGCTTTGGGTAAAATATCTAGAGTCTGTTTGGTAGTAACTTAGAGTTTATAGTCATTAGTGGGAGATTCCTTCACTATCAATAATGGGAAAACATCATTATCTCCTTATTGGTAGATTCTTCCAAGTGTTTGACTACAACTCATTTATTTGCACTTGTTAGATTGTACTGGGTACCTTAGCTCTCATCATCATTATCGGTTAGTAGTCTCACGTTTGTTAATGGTATACATCAATGAACTATAATCAAATGATTTCTCACATGGTCGATTTCAGATCATTTATTCCCATTGTGTAGAAATGTACCACAACAGTCAGTGAATACCTTGGGTTTGTATCAGCATCTCTTGGTTCACTTTTCAGTTTCTCCTGTTTCTGTCGGTTGACACCATCCACCTTATATGTTGCAGTTCCTTACAATGACATCCTATATGTTGCCACTCGAGTTGTGGTGTAGTACCATTTATTCCACCATTTCGAATTGATACCATTTGGGTCAGTTTTATGACTTCAGTAATTACCTTCACACTTCAACATCATTAATTAACTATTTATATGTGATATTCAGACATGCACTTTGTTGCTTATGATTAGATGACGCATTATGTATTTTCATTTCCTTTATAATTTTATGCATATTAGACCCTCTTTTGTACTTGACATGTGAACATTCTTTACTTTTTCTGAGCAGGGGTATGCCTGCCTCAGATAACAGTTTCCTTCTGATCTCTTCCGCTAGCTTGGCAAGCTGAATTCTAGTGAACTCCTCCTCAATCTCAACATGATTCCTTCTACATACTTAATACATTCTGGCCATCATGTACCCCTTCTGATCTCATATATTAGGGGGCATCTATTATAACACAGTTTACTACTCTTGGTATATTTGATGCTCTGATTATGGCCTAGGGAAACCCTTCCATCTAGACTTGGTCCAAAATCTAAAAAGCAATGTTTTATTTCCTATATGCTACTTTTCCCTGTGATAAAACCATGTGCACATGGTTCGACATATACCCAACCTACATACATGTGTTAAAAAACTTAAAAATAATAAATTTCCTTAATTTCGGGCATAGTCCACAGGTTTTACCTATTATTCACCTCGTATAGCTCATGACCCAACTGTTTCCCAACTAAAAAAAACTAATTTGGAAAAATATAAATAAACCTTGTTAGGGAGGCCTTAAGGGAGAAGAGATGAGATATTGATATTATAGTTGATTTATCCCTAATCAATTCTGATGAAATCCTTGTGCCTTCTGCACTCCCCAAACCTTTAGGAAACCCTTGTTTCCTCTTTTGAGATATCCTTCATCCTCCTTGAGGTATCCTGGTGTATGATGATTGAGGAAGATTGTTGTGGCCAGGAAATAATCGAACTAGAGGATGGTCCCGCTTGGAGCTTGAGGAAGACTTAGGTTGTATTTTTCCATCTTTCTTATAGCTTACATCAATAAAGAAATGTTGCTCTACTCCTCATATTAAAATATGTTTATGCATCGATCTATATTTTTATTTGTTTATGAATCTTATATTGATGCATAATTGTTCATTCATTTATACGATCTACCATATATATCATGAATATGCTTTATGTTTGTACTATTTTATATGTTTTGTTTGGATAATTTACAGGTTTCAAAGGCATCAGGAGAAGCAGAGGGTTTTCACCCTATGGGATCTACTGAAACATATGACCTCTGGTTAAGGACACTTCTTCCCAGCTCAGTAGAATAAGCATTTAGATTGTTTGTCTGAGCATTTCTTATTGTTTTCTTTCCCTCCGCTCTGTTGGGGTTTTCAAACCAAGGCCCTAGGGTGTTCTCACTGCAACACTTGTGTATGCTATGCAATCAGGTATTTCCTTTACAATCATGTGCAAAGTAACAGTATCTAGCAGCATCAACATCCTAGTGCTAGAAGAAGACATATGAAACGTTGAGCTTCTGAATTCTTTTTGAATCTATCATATTAAATGGCTACATCCCGAATCATATTCCTAGGGTGTTATTTAAAATCTTTGAATATTTTAATCCATGCTAAATTCTTATATAACATTCCACATTTTAAGTTTTACAGAAAGCTTCCAACAACCATCCTTGATTATGTTCTTAAATTTGTTCAATTGTTTTCAAGGGGAGTTTATTTTGAAGATATTCTTGCTCAGTTGTTCACCCTCACTTTGGAAGGTCATGGCCAACAATGGTATTGTTCTTTACCTATTTCTTCCATCCATTATTTCACTGAACTGGCTAATTAGTTTTGTCATGTTTCTGACAAGTATGCCTTTCAATATGTTCATAATAGAATTGATCATCTTTTTATGGAATAAAATGAATCTTTAGAACAATTTGTTGACTAATTTATTCACTTTTGTTATGAGTTTCCTGATGAAGATGTGTATTTGGAATCTTTGGATGAGAAATTTTGGTTCTTGGTTAGGATTTCAAGGAGGTATTTTCAAATGGATCCACTAGATGTTCCTTTCCAAGAAGAATATCAAAATTTTTACGAGGAATCTACAAATATTTTTGTTCTTATTTTTTCCTCCTTTTTGTGTACCTTTTTTGTTACTATTCAAATTGAGAAATATGATAATCAAATAAATGAATCTAATTTAGGAATTATTGCTAATGGATATGAATCTGTTGATGAGGAGTTATTTTCTTCTCTTCTCTTTCTCCAGATGATGAATCTCCTTGTTCTATCAACCATGCATATTGTACTTTTGGTAATCCGTCTATCAATCTTGAATCCTTTAAAGATGTTGAACCCGTAGAAAAAGACTATCTAGATCATTTTGTTTCTATCAATCTTCATGATTATGCTTGTTCAGGTTTTATGGATGAATATTTGTTTTCACAGGATGACTTAGGTTTGCAAAACTTTCAATTGAAGTCAAATGTGATCATTGAGGAGTTTATTTTAGTTGTATCTACCCCCACCCCTCATACCTTTTGTTAGGTTATTGGTAGTGAATCAATTAATATAACACAAGGAGATGAAGGTTTTCAAGAATATGACATGTTATTCATTAATGACTTCTATCAAAAACTTGCTAATCTGTCTAATAGAAACTAACCATTCCATGAATTGAGCAACTCTGATTTGGTCTATTTTGTTAATTTGAATAATGGAGGTTGTTTAGAGATAGAACTGTCCATGTCTTCAAATTTAGAGTTTACATAATTTGAACATGATGAGTCTTGTGAGGAAGTCAAATCACTTCAATCTACACTAATGGTTATGTTAGGTCATTGTTACCCCAATGAAACTTGTGAATTTGGTCAGATCAAGGTTTTCTTCCTAAATTCCATTCTTAGCATTCTTTCATGGGACATGGATCATTCTTAAGGGATGTCTAGTATCTTCATGTTGAATCATTTATCCCTCAATATGGAATCTATGATTATATGTATAAAATCCAATTGATATACCCTTCTTCATGTGAAAATTTTATCTTGAGCTTGGAAACAAGGAGAGTGTTGAATGATGATCAAAATTTTCAAATAGATAGCGCTTCCTCCTCACCCATCATCAGCTCTGATTGACACACTAGTACTAATATTTTCTATTCTATATGTGATTCACAGTATGTTGGCTTATTGGGCCATAAACCAGGTTTGGAAGAGTTATTAGTCAAGAAAATCCGCAGCTACCGATTCTTTTGGAAATAACTCGCAGAGCACGGACTGAGATCTCACCCGAGGTAGTAGGGGAGGGTTCTGGAACTAGGTTTTCACACCGTTGGGATGTCTTTATGTGGTCTGGAGGGGTCATAAACCATTATGTGTCCTCGCGCTACTCTAGACTGTTATTGGGCTTCCGCGAGGATCTGCGTGAGTGTACTTACATATTAATGGAATTATGATAGATCTAATCTTCTTGTTATAGTCTTTAAGCAAACATTTAACTTTCAAACCTAGTGTGTGTAATTATAAAAATATATGAATTCACATAACAGATGTAAAAACCAAAGTACAGTAGATCAGCAATATTTCAAAACCAACTTATCTTTAATAATAATTTCCTTTCAATACAACCTTCCTTTCGCCTTGTGCACATAGCTGCAAGGGTCTATGCACAAATCTATGGACTCTCTCAGGCTTCTATTCACATAGCTTGGAAGCCTCTATCTACCCACTGACACCCTTGACTCCAACTTATAGACGCAAAACTCTGATTACTTTCACCAACCCATAATACATCAGATCGAATCTAGAACAAAAAAAACCGCTTTCTACCCTTAGAGCCTCACTCTATTTATAGAGTCCCATGGTTTGTAGACCATGGGTAGACCAACTTACGTTTTATTATTCTATATTATTTTTGGGTAGACAACCCCTTGACTTGATCTATTACATTTCGTGCTCCACGCATGTCAGAGATTTGCAATATTATTTCCCTAACTTCTAGGCTTGAAGCCCCAAAACCGTTACGTCCGGCCTTCGCTACCCAACACAATATGATTTTGATCTTGCACATTATGTAGATATGTCCATAATCAATTTCTCTTTGCAAGGTTCTCAAGCTCGTTGTTTTCATGCTCCTATTGTAGATTGGTTAGAATGATAATACCTACAGATTTCAATGGCTTATAATAAGTACCTTCATTTATTCAACAAAACTTTGTATCATTGTGAGTCAATGAGGTGTTTTTTTGGTGTCTCCTATCTTCATATGTCTCACCTACATTAGATAGAGTATTGATTTACCTTACACTTTTTTCTTTGATTTCATACCTTTGTCTTTGTGAGTAGATGTTTTGGTTGCCTACTTTTCGGATTGCACATTATGTTTTATTTATTTCAATTGACAGTATCCATTGACTTAAGGGTCAATAACATCTTCTATGACTACATTGAAAATTCCATTTTACTTAGTCCCGATCCTCTACCCTTTAACATAGGTTAGATTGCATTTATTAAGTCACATTGTATTATTTTCCTTTCATTTTATTCTCATCCTTCTCTTGTCTTATTTTCCTTATAGGTCATGAATGGAATTTGTTTTGTTGAGCTTTGAGATGATTTGTCTAAACTTTGGGAAAGACAAATTACAGTGACGTGGAACCCTTCGCTAGTATGTGACTTTTCTTCTTTAATTAGGCATTTACAAATTTCAAATTTGATGACACCTGGATGGAAAATACGATCCAATCGGTTGGAAAACCATAAGAAGAAACTAACTATCATATATATTTAGGATATCCATTCCTAGATTAAGTTTGTTTTGCATGGTGTTATCTCACTGATCCAATCAAGTAATGAAGGGAAAGATGAAAAATAATAGTGAGAAATTCAATATCAGATGTATATATATTTGTCTCTGAAGGAACAACCTCCCATGCTCTCAATAAGAGAAGATCCATCTTCCTCCCCAGAAAAATAATAAGTTCTTAAGAACATGCGAACTTATGAAAATAAATAAACTGTGAAAAGAGAAAGGCTTCTTGCACAAAAAGGTAAAGCAAGAAACATTGTGTAGGTACTGAATATGCTCACTAGTAGTGAAGAAATGCTCATGTTCCTATAGTGACTCCGCAAACATACTGAACATGCATGTTAGAAGTGAAACAACACTAGAGATGAAAAGTAGCACTTGATTATCTTTAACTCGCCATTACTATATTGGCGTCTCCTAGATCGAACCAATTGATATTTGGAAAGTCTTGTAATATGTTTGAATGAGTAAGGGACTAAAGGGAATTATATCTCTAATCAAGTTGAATGGGTAAGACGAGAAAATCCACCAAGTGAATGAATACATCCTAAAGGACTAAGACTGCATACGTAAAAGTAATACCTAAATAGAGAATATGGAGTTCTTCTAGTGCATCACCAAGTGATGTCACTAAGACAATGGCCCTCCAAAACTTTTTCCCTAGTCTATTTTGGAGCCCGCATGAACCATCGTTTCAAGCTATCCTCTATCGCCTTGTTATCTTTTCATGTTTTTCTAAGCATTGATCATCCTTGCAACATTCTTAAGTGTCAATTTAATCTTAGGTCAAATTTTGTAAGTGTCATCTTCTTATCTTTGGAAGTGCTTCTGTTGTCTTTTTAAATATATGAAAAGCACTTGATTTCTTTGAGATAGTTGTTTGCATTATGACTAAAGCATTGTACTTGATCGAAACCTACTTGATAAAGATGTCAACATGATGGTAGAAAAATGAGTATACAGGCCAATGCATATGCGATAGAGAAGTTGGATGAAGGAATATTAGTTTAGAGATAGAGGAAGGCTAAAGGTGTTTTTTTAATAAGTATACATTGGTCCTATGAACAAAGTTCACATACATACATGGGTATGGTGAAGAAAAATCACTTACAGTTTCTGCACCATAGTATTCTCAATACCAGGGCTATTTACCATGTTACTGGCAGATAGTAGTGATAGAGGAAATGGATATTTGATCCCCTCAAATAATACCATCGAAATAACTACGAAATTTTCCTAAGGTATTGGCTAAGGCCTAAGATATATAAGGAGATGGAGATCAAAGTGCTAAGTGTGCATGTATTGGGTTATTGATGACTAATTTGATATGAAATAAGTGTACACCAAGGAGTATGATAATTGACAAGATCTACTAGATATGAAGTGACTATGAATAATATCCTTATGGTTTGATACTTTAGTGATGATGAATTTAAGGTATTTATATGTTATGGGGTATGCTGAGATTTGGGTTTGATAGGTGTTTTGGTGTGCAGCGAATGTTTGAATCAGTAATGATAGATCTATATGCAAGTATGAGTCATAAAAATCATGTACATACATGGATCTAATTTTCGATAGTCGCCTATACATTCTATAGAATAGACAGATCTGTACACGAGTGTGAAGTATAAAAGGGTTGTACATATGTGAAAGTGCTTCATAAGATTCATGTATATCTGCTAGTATTTTTTAGTATGAGCTAATGATAATGATTGATCTATTATATTATGTTTTTTGTTGTCTGTAAATGAAATCTCTTATAATTATCTATGTTTCACAATATTGTCTTGCCTGAGTTAATTATGAAGTAAAGTATTAACTTGTGATGAGGCTGCTAGGTGATGCTCTACACTTGGTTTAGTGATGTATTTTAGATTAAGTATCTATTTGGGTGATTTCTTTAGTGTTACAGGGATACATATTCAACTATCAATATTTTGATATTTGTACATCAATATTCTTTAAGGGAAATGTGTACATATGTAGGTATGAGTAAGAACAATAGAATATATATTCTTACATGTGTTTAGATAGGGTTTGGATTGACATAATTTGGTTTCAATGATGAGCAATATGTGGTATAATATTCTGACTATTGGCTTGATGGGGCCTAACCAAGGTTCAGAGTTAATTAGCCAAACAAATCCCTACACTACTGGCCCTTTCAGAAATAGCCCGCAGAGCGCGGACTGAGGTCTCACCTGAAGCATTATAGGGGGATGCTATAACCAAGTTTCCACACCTTAGAGATGTCTGAGGGTTTGATTTTGTCCAACTTTGAATAGCTTCACATAGGTCACTTCACACACTGTCGTAACCTACAAGACCTTCGCGACCTGTGACAATTGCCTTTGCACAGCCCTCACTAGGGGTTGAGGTGATTTTGTGTTGCCTAGGCAGCGATCTATGTTAATTCCCTAAGTTACACCGCGGATCTTACTTATCTTCCTATAACTGTTAGTTATCTTCACGTAAACAGATACTTTGTCTCATATTATCTTAGCCAACATAATTATATAAGTTTGTGCATATAAATAGTAAAATTTAAATTCATACCCAATATACTAAATGGCAATACATCTTATTTATTACTTCTCCAAATGGTTATAAACTCGACTCACGCTGTGCACTCAGCTATAGGGGTCTCCGCAATCAGCTACGGACTACTAGGCCTCTGCACACTAAGCTGCAAAGCCTTCTCCTACTCTACGACCCAAGACTCGACTCTACAATTAGATAAGACTCAACTCTTCATCATTCATTCATGACTATGATTTGGTGATTTAAAACTTAGAGCCTCGCTCTATTTATACAAGCCCATGGTCTGTGGACCATTGGTAGATCTCTAAATCTGACATTACATTACCAAAATGACGGCGGACAACCCTATGACTCATTTACAAGCTCTCTCTTTGTGCCCACAAAACGTCGAGTCTTTACATCGAATTTAGTCAAAATATGGGCTTTAAGCCCAAAAAATTCCCTTGGGGTATCCCGTGCCCAACAGGCCCCCAACATAAACATAATGACTCACCCTTGAGTCACTCTGTTAGTGTAGAGATCTTTGCGTGGAGAAATCCCAACTCTGTCTAAACTGCACCAAGATCGATAGTGCACTGAGAAGCTGCATGTTGTACCTCCTGCGGCTAGTTAGATAGGGTGGCCACCTACGTATGGCTTCAATAGACTACTATTTACTTTTCCTAGGAAGAGTTCGCCATTTAGTTTCACCAACTGAGTTGCGCCACTATCTCTGATTTCCTTAATAACATACGGTCCCATCCAATGCATTTGGATCTTCCTTAGGAATTAATCAAACTTGTTGTCATATAACAACACCAAATTGTTTACCTTAAAAGTGTATAACTTGATATGTCAATCATGGCAGGCCTTTTTTCATTTCATTTGTACCTTCTGATGGAATCCAACGAAAAATTCTTCTTCTTTGAGTTCCTCCAACTGTGCGAGCCTCTCCTCCAGGGCTCCATGGTTCATCATACATGTGAGCACTATTATGCATAGACTAGGCACGATATACTCCATCAGCATTACGACTTCCACTCCATAGACCAACCTAAAATGCGTATGTTCCATCAGTTTCTTGCATGTTTACCTATAATCCTATAATACTGTGTGTACGCACAGGTCCCAATCACTTCGTTGTCCATTGCATACTTTTGTTAGTGCAGTCTCCAATACTTTGTTAAGCACTTCTATTGTCCCATTAGCCTGTGGGTGATATGGTGTGATTTTCTGATGATACACCTAGAAGTCTTCCATTGTGATGATCGTTTTATTCAGGAAATGTGTACCATGATCACTCATTAAGATCTTCAGACAACTAAATCATGTCAGTACGTGGTCAAACAGAAACCTTGTGGCCATCGTGGCTGTCCAATATTTTACTTGTTGTGCTTGTACCAACACATCACGTATTCTATTGTAGTAATAATATATCTTGTGTTTGTCTTTCCTTGTGGTTTGATAGGTCCTACAATGTCGATTTCCCAATTCTCAAAGGGCTACAACATCATTTATGGATTCAAAGGAAAATCATCCCTCTATAATGGCTTACCCATTCTTTGACATACATCACATGCCTTGCAATGTGCTTTTGAATCCTGATGAAGGGCTGGCCACCACAACCCTACATGGAGAACCTTCTGTGCAGTTTCTCTCCCTACATAATAACCTATCATGGGGCCCCATGCACATCTGTGAGGATGCTACTTTTTTCAAACTCTGGTACATATATTCATAGCATCTCATCATTCCCCATGTTTTATAGGTGCCCCGCAATGACAAAAAAAATTTCACATACACCACTAGTTCCTTCTTCTCCTGGAAAGAGTAACCTTTCAACGCAATTCCAGTTGTTACAAAGTGAATTATATCTTTAAACTGTCCATCTGCCATGCGCATGACAAAACGTTGTGCATCGGGTAGTCCTTCCTACAAGTTAGTAGGTTCCTCCCCTGTCTCAATGTGTGACAGTTGATCAGGTCCTGCGTTCAGTCATCCAGGCTTCAGAACAACTCAAAATCATATTCTTGGAACAATAAAATCCACCTACATATGCACCCCCCCAACACAGGCTTATTAACAAAGTATTTTAGTGTGGAATGACCTATATATATCTTGAAGTGTCCCCCTAGAAAATAGTGGCGATATTTCTAGAGTGCGTACACCATAGGCAGTCCCTCACGTTCACTGGTGGAATAGTTCTTTTCTACTTTAGATACTCTCCAACTCACAAATGCAATAGGGTGATCCAAGCCCTCTCCACCATCTCGTGTGAGTACTACCCCCGGTGTTATACACGATGTGTCAACATGCACATGGAATTCTTTCTTCTAGTTCAGGAAGACAAGAATCGGCATAGTAACCATCTTTTCCTTCAATAAATCTAGGCTTTTCTTACAGTCATCATCCCAGCCGAACATGACATCCTTCCTCAATAGTTTTTCCATCAGTGCGTTGATTTGGGTGTAACTTTTGATAAACTTTTTTCAATACCCCATATGTCACAAGGTAGCGTGTAGCTGTTTCACACTGCGAGGTGCTTCCAAATTCATAATCACCATGATTTTCATGGGGTCTACCAACATCCGTTGTTTGCAAACCAAATGTCCTAATAGGTTCCCAAAGGGAATGAGAAACATACACTTCTTGAGGTTAAGCGCGATTTGGTATCTTCAGCATGTATCCAACATCAAGCACATGTTCACCACATGGTTCCTAACCAACCCAAATATTGTCTAGTCATCAAAATAGACCTCCAAGAATTTATGAATATATTCCCTCAACGCCGCAACAACTACGCATGAAAATATGGTTGGTGCATTCTTCAATCCAAACAGAATTACAATGTATTGAAATTAACCCTACTCCATCATGAAGGTTGTCTTGCTCCTATTTTTGGGCGCGAAGTGCAAGAGTCTAGGGTTGTCCACCCTAAAATATTGTAATTTAATCTAGAATGTGTTGGCCCACCCATGGTCTGCTGACCATGGGAATGTATAAATAGAGTGAGGCTCTAAGGGTAGAAGTCTATTTTTAGTCTAGATCTTAAGTGATATGGGTTTTTGAATGTGAAATTAGCTCTGAGTCTATAAGTATGAGGTTTGGGTCACAGTAGTAAGAAGAGGCTCTCCAACTATGTGCACAGAGGCCTGGTAGAGTCCGTAGCTGTGTGCGCAGACCCCTGAAGCTGAGTGCATAGGGCAGAGTCGGGATTGTAACTAAACAAAGGTCTAATAAAAGATAAGTTGATTATGAAATATTGTGCATCTGCTCGTAGATCTGCGTGTTTATGCTTTTTTTATATTGTTATGCATCTCTTTAGAGTTTATGATTGTGGAACTTGTTATGAATATTGAATGATTGATAAAGACTACTAGGCCCACAAAATTAAATCAGATCTATAATAATAACACAGTAAGGGCAATAGATAGTACCTCTTTGCACTCTTTACCAGAAGGTCAAATAGCCACAAAGCACAATGCAAGCATGTAGGATTGGTTCGCGAACTTCCCAAACCTCATCAAGGCATCACTAAGGTGTGGAAACTTGGTTCAAGAACCTCCCATACTACTTTGGGTGAGACCTTAGTCTGTGCTCCACGGACTGTTGCCGAAAGGGTCGATAATTCAGGGATTTGTTTGGCTAAATCACTTCTGAATCTGGGTCAGGGTCCAACAAGCCAACAAATGGTTTCATTGATGGGATCGGGATCTGCCTAAGGGATGTATAGTGTTGGAACATTGGAACTCCACAAAGAAGGAAATTGAAGTGTGGTTGGATCAAAAGCTTCATGAGTTCGTGACACAGGAAAATAGAACTCTGCAGGCATCTGAGAAAATATGGATAGATCACTATGTATATATGGAATTCCATGAGATCTTCTTCGCGTCCTTATCTTATGAACTATATGAGTGGATTGCAAGGCTAGCCGATAGCTATGGGAGGTACAAGCTCAATCAACCAATAGTGTGGACTTTGAAGTTAGTGTGTAGGCTAGAGGCATTAGAAGATAAGATCACGTGGGCCATGGACCATTGGCTTGACTAGATAATAGGGGGGATTTATCACTTAGTTCATGGTTACACGACTGTGAGCTATAGTGAAGCAGAACAATGGTTTCTCAAGGGACCGCGAGGTAGACACATTAAATCCTTAAATACCTAGATTAAGATGTTGTTATGTGAAAAGCGGGTTATGTGAATACATTGATGTTTGGAATGACACGGAGGGAAAAGATCTACAAAGTTATCGAAGGATTAGGAAAGAGTTGCTTCATTTCACCTTTGTGAGAGAGCGAGGAGGAGTGCACTCGGGTTTCTCCGAGAAGTGCAGTTAGTTTGATAAGGCAACACATTCCGCAGTTATCACCTCCACTTACGCCATCACCCACTTCACCTACTTCACCTCCATCTTCAAGCACCCCACCTCCACCAAACTCACAGTTCAGCATGGCGAGCATGATCAAGCTACCCATATTCAGAGGAGTAGGGAATGAGGATTTAGACCAATTCCGATTCATGGTAAGAGTAGTGTGGGAAGCACATGGGGTCCCTAATGACAACATTAAGAAGGCCACATTAGTGAGCGCTCTGCAAGCTCACATTCAAATGTAGGAATAACAGTGATCTAGAATGCACTGAATAGAGAATTTAGCCAGCCAAAATCAGAGACATAGTCAATCATTGAATTTAAAGAGATCACAAAGCTTCTAGGCAAGACGCACTGGGATCTGGATCAAAGACTGAAAAATATGATCTATGAGGCTAATATGACGCTAACGGATGTGCAGCACCATGCCTGATTTGTGGCATCTTTGGCACCACACCTGAGGACGACACTATCACAGCAGAAGCTTTCAACCTAGGTAGAATCATTGGAAGTGGCAATGAGATTGCATGAAACGCTGATATAGAATCTGAGATTGGGAGTCAAAAAAATTGACGCGCAAGTACAAAATCTATGCTTAGAGATGCAAAATTTCAAATAGGATAGGGTGCCATGGTGAAAGGAATGCGAAGAAGTATGGTGCATAAAATGTGAAGGCCAGGGCCACAACAAAGATCATTATCCAGTATTCATGAACTACTTGGTAGAAGGGGGACCAATGCTGTTGAGACCAAAAGCATAAGCAAGGCCAAGTGTGGCACCCGCACTATGGTGCATGACCTGTTAGTGGGAGGAAAGAACATGATGAACAACTGCCATTTGTTGCAAAAGTGTACATAGACCCCCCAGCAACTGTTTTTTCATTTTTGTAGATTGGTGGGCGGGGATGAGCATACTTGTCATAGCTACGAGTTAATGATGGAGCCAACCCGAGCATATAGAATGTAGACAAAAATGCGAGGCTTTGACCCAACCATCGGGATGGCATGCGCTAGATTTCAGGGTTGAGGTTGAGGATGAGGAGGAATGGGGCTAGGAAGGGGCCATGGATAGTTAATATGTTACAATTTTGGAGGACCAAGGCACTAAGCTCGTGATTGTAATAACCTAACAAGAATATCTTGTTCGTACTATGAGCATTTTGATCATGAAATGGTAGATTGTCCTATGTCGATCGCACAAATGCATGAGAAAGGGGTACTATAGCCTAATCGAGCTTAGAATATACAAATGATGAGGTCTGAACCACACAAAGAAGACCCCAACATGAAAATGGTGCTCAAAAGCAACGCAACCACAAGGGAAGATAAGGGGAAGTAGCCCGAAGAAGAAACACAGGTTTGCAAGGCTCCTACAAAGGAAGCTTAGTTTGACTTGGAACACACCAAGGAGATGTTTATGGAAGCTAAGTAGAGCTTCATGGAAGCCTCTACTACAGGTAGTAAGGATCAACCAGAGATATGGATGGATCCTTCTATGCTAACTACCTTCTTAGAGACATGCATGAAATTTCTGCATGATAATAAGGTGGTTAAAGGACTATAGAAGTTGATAACTAGGTGTGCAGGGTTAGGGAAACCGCACATAGTCTGGAAGCTAGGATGACATGCATTGCGCACTGGGAGGGAAATGAGATTAACGGCACAGATTGGCGAATATGAGATGGATCAGGTAATCCTTGAATTGGGTTCAGATGTGAATGTGTTACGAAGCAAACATGAGAATGCATTAGTAGGCTCATATTGCAATGGTCCCCGATTCAATTGCAAATTGTGAACCAACAAAATATTTTGCCCATGGGGAGGTTGCAAGGGGTAATAATGGATATCGAAGGCTCGAGCACACAAATGGACTTTGAAGTAATAGAGATTTTTGATGACAGCAATCCTTATCCCACATTTCTAGGAATTGACTAGGCCACTGATATAAATGGAGTCATCAACATGAAGAAGCGAAGATGGTATTAGAGAAAAATTCTCTACATGTAGTAGTTCCACTAGGTCCAGCTGAAGGAGAGCATTACACTGAACCTATGTGCAATGATGACAGTGACGATGAACTAGATTGTATTTACTAGATAACGGCACAAGACCAGGATTGGGTGAACCTGACAGCAGATGGGAGAATCTCATGGGAGCGCAATAGTTCTTGTACTTCGGATTCATATGAAGAAATAGAACGCTGGCAGAAATAGTTGCACAAAGTAACAATGTTGCATTGCAACATGATGATTAGATCACTACGGTGCATGATGACCAAAGAAAGGGAACTACCAACATATGATGGGGTAACAAAAGTGGATGAATTCTTAGACAAAATCAAAAGTGAAGTACCGGGACAACAGTAGTGTGGTGCGCTAGAATGGGTGTTGTGTGGAACACCTGCACAATGGGGGAATACACATTAGAATACTATGGGGAACTAGCTCGAATGTAGAAGATCGATGCACTTACGGTGTAGAAGTCCCCAGTGTTGAACATGAGCTGGGCAGTAAAGATGAAGTAGTTTGGATGCTCACCTGTGTTGATGGGTGCAAACAAGTGTTGTGCAACCATACCCCAGACTAAGGATCGATAATCAGAACTCGATGCAGGGAACACAATGTATGCCAAAAAAATTCCACATCGAAGCCTTCACAAAGCTATGTGGAATCATGAACAGAGTTTACCAAATGAGGCAAACTAATTGGGACCTGTGTGTGCCAGTGGTCGAATGGGCTTATAGGGCCATGTCCAGAAACCTGGGCACGGAAAAGGTTCTGAAGATGACAAGTAGAGTAAAGGCCATAGTTTTGGGAGAGAATCCTCACACAATCACTCCCATAATTGTGATAGTACACAAGGATCAGAGTGAAGAGATTATGTAGCTGTGCAAGGACAAACATATGCATATTAAAGAAGCCATTTACCAAGGGATAATTGAGCTTCGTGACCTCAAAGAAGATCGGGTACGAGTGAAGAAAAAAAGCATATTAATGGACGAGGATATTAGAAAACTGGAACCCAAAATCTTACAAGCATTATGCATCGAAAGTAGGATGGGGCCACGTATGGGCAACCCTACCACCACACTAAAAGATTATTTCTAGGAGTTTTTAGCTATACTACCATGGTTGTGACCACCCCTTATCACGCAAAGCAACCAAGGAAGCACCCTACATAAGGAACAATGCGAGGCGTTGATTGGCGCAAGGGTAACTAAGGAAGGCCCACAGACCAGGCCGAGAGGTGACTTGAAGCCTTACACCAGTAGTGTAACCACCTGACTATCTGTAGGAAGCACAGTCTTAGTGCTCCAAGCAGTTGAAAGAGAGCGTGAGACTATAAAAGAGTCTGCATGGGACCTGTGCGACCGAGAAGTTGCGCGTAAGATCATTATGACGCACATATCAAGTTCTTACACAAGGGACTACATTGTCATACGAATATGATTGAAAGTGACCATTGGTGTCACTATTCATGACAAGGTGCCCAACTTAATGCAACGAGCAGTGGACAACGGACAATTAAGATACGAAGCCAGAACTAGACTTGAAATGGTATACTGCCGATATAGCATTAATGAGAAAAAAAAGGGGGGGAATGGTCAAATTTGAATTCCGGCAAGCCTATTAATCCCAGATGGTCATCCACGAAACAACCCTTGGCATCTTTAGAATTTAGTTATT
The DNA here is from genome assembly GCA_000404065.3 of Pinus taeda. Taxonomy (NCBI): domain Eukaryota; kingdom Viridiplantae; phylum Streptophyta; class Pinopsida; order Pinales; family Pinaceae; genus Pinus; species Pinus taeda. The sequence continues at coordinate 133,943 of APFE030169033.1, forward strand.
GCGCATGGACTTTACGGCTTTAGAGGATTTGACAGTAGGTTTAGTATTTGAAGCATTACCAAAAGGGACACAAGACGTTCTGAGCAGAGCAATGTCAACCACCAAGGAAGCCACACTGAGCCCTATGTCACCAGTGGGGAATGTGCTAGAAATTAAAAAATCACCCCAAACGTCCAGGCCCAAAAAAGATCGATAGGTTGTAGGACCAGTCCATATGTCCCCGTGCAATCTGCGGTTTGACAACTTGTCGATGGAAGAAAAGGGAAAAATAGTTAATATTAAGAGTGATGATGAGGAGGAGAATCCTCCAACCTTTGTAGAAGAGATGGAACCAAAGGAAGAGATGGGAGAATACATCCAACCTGTCCGCACAACAACAAAGTTGCCCAAGTATGTCCCTCTTGGAAAGGGAGGGTAAAGGTACCTAAAGATTTGGATGTTGTTAAAATAACACTCTACACCTCGTTCCTCCTTGCGAGAGTTCTATTTTAGGGTTCGACTATGGGCCGTGTACCTACTATGAAGTTTGAAGACTGGGACCTCATGGATTAGTGAGAAGCTCCATCATTTGGAGACTAAACAGCTGATGTAAAAAATCATGGGGGGGGGTAGTTACAACACTGCAGCCACAAAAATGGTTGCGCGTGGTGGAGGAGGTTGTGCTGCTTCACCTCCTATCAATACCACACTTTCATAGGGCACCAATCATGATATTTGTCATCAGGAAACTACTTTTCCTGGTGCCTGATGGATACTTATGGCTGGAGGAGCCCATTTCCATCACACCGGAGCTCATTCATAGGATTTCTCGACTTCTATGTACGGGAGGGGACCCTGCAGAAATAGCTAGCACAAGTGGAGACTTGGTGATTGTGGAGGCCATGAAAAAGAAGTATAAGTTGGAGAAAACGTAGAGGGGTTACATTATTACTATAATTTAGGACAAAGGGTTTTGTGTCACTACCCATTTGTTGGTAGCGAAAGTGATGAGAAAATGTCATGGCAATGAGATACCAGCAATAGTCATCGTGCTGGCTGAGCAACACACAGAAGGGGTATGGTTCAACTGGGTGCAGTTCCTCTGCGACGAGTTCTTGATGAACTATAGGGAGGCCTAGGAGCAGGGTAATAACTTCCACTACGTGTGGTTTCTCTTATCCATCCTGTTGGTTACAGGATAATTGCCTAAGGATAGTCAGTTTCCTCCCCTTGACTAGGACTAGCCAGAGGTAGCAAAATACTCATTGCTATGGGTGACGAAGGATGCCACGCAAATCCGAGAAACCAAGATCTTCTGGGTACTTATGGAGGCAAGCATACGACTATGGATCAACAAATGGGCATTCCTATCCCCCTTGGTATATGATATTTTGAGGAGCTTTGCAGACTTTAAAGCAGATATGCACAATGTTTATATCAGGGCATGAAAGGATCGGGAGCAGAAGTGGACCACGCTCCCCTTCATCGCAATGGATGATGTTGTTTTCGTGGTGCTTGACACATGGCCACCGAAATGACATGCACTAGATGTGGAAGTGCATGATGAGATGAAGATTTGGAAACAAAAGGTTGCCTCCAAGATGCTAGCACAACAAAAGCGGAATCAACAGCTAGCTGAAGAAGTATGGGTGTCCTGAGAGGCAACGAAGGCCACTGCAAAAAAGGTAGCAATAGTAGGGGCCACTACGATGCAAGAAGAAAGAGGCCCAGACCTAACCATATCACAGGGTACAAATGATACAACGTACGGCGCGGACCCAAGCATGACCTCCTCATAATTGAACTGACCGCACAGGATAGAACGACTAGGGCCACGAAATAAGACCAAGGCTTCCAAGTTGGATGGGGAGCCTATTACATTAAATGAGGTTGACCTATATGAAATCGGTGACATAGTTCACAAAGTCACTAGGGAGGCACTCTAGGAGGCAATGAAAGAGTAGAAAAATGTGTTGGGGGTGCTCAGGGCACAACTCTAGGAACTTCAGGTGTCGGCTCCACAACAGGGATTGGTAGGCGGGGCTATGGGAACATAAAAAACGAAGCTCACAACAGTTAATATACCTCCCCAAAGAGTTCCCAATAAGCCAGAAAATCACATCATTCCAGCAATGCAGGAAGAGGTAAGGTATTTTCACCTAGACAAGAAATGAAGATGGAAGATCATAATGAGTGTTGAAACCAGGACTCCATCGATCCAGATAGAGCCCTTGGGTGGTCGTAAAATATGGATTGCTACTGAACACCAAGTCATGATCTAGACAATTCTCAAAAATAAATGTTGTAGAAACCCTTGCCATACATAGAGGAAATAAAGGCACCCTTCATCATAGGATTCTAGTTCTTTGCAATCAACACCTTAACTATATGAGTGGAGGGCTAGAGGCCCATGAACTACTCAATAAGGCCTCTTTTTGTTGGCTGCAGAGCCCTAGAGTGGGCTTGAGGGCCACATATTTCAATCTTAAGGATCTCATGAGCCTTCTTCACAAAATTAGAATCCCCCTACTTTCTGAACTTAGGGGTAGAGGCACTAGAGTATTGGAAGTTTCAATTTATGCCTAGAACGACACTTATGGAGGATGTGAAAACATAGTATCTAACCTAGGAGTTGAAATTTTAGAAGACTACATAGATGAGGACAATGTCACACCAAGGTAGAGGTAGCGATGGGAGAGGAAAGGGGACTTGCCTGATAAGGTAGAGACAAACTGCGGGAACCCAACCACTAGCCAAATGATAAGGACGGTGCCAACCCAATAAGAGGCTGAGATGAAGTAGGGGAGGAACTAGGGGAATAGGAAAAGTTGAATTAAATTGCAACACACATAGCCAACAGGGAACCACCGGCATGAGACAGAGTGGCCAAGCTAACTAGAGGGGCATAGACCCAACACATGGAACTAACGACCAAGGGTAGTAGACGAACAACCATTAGGTGAAGCCGCTATGGGACATAAAATCGTGATCTCAATCCTGAAACCTGCATCCAATTTAGTCTATCTTTACTAATCCTTCACTACATTATTTATTTTCAAACATAAGGTTGCGCTAGTCAGCTGAGTCAACTAGCTCCTCCAACATCTCCCCCACCCTCAAATATATGACAAGCAGAGAGCGGAGAATGTCATGAATGCTGGCCTTTTCTAAGAAATAAGTATGGGAATTTTATTGGTCTCTCATCTTGGTCCACTTGAGGTACGATTCAAAATAATTTTCCCATGTATGTTCCTCAACCTTCGCCTATTTGATGTTATGCATGTGTATTCCCAATTCTATTTTGTCAAAGAGGTCAAATATTGTTTTATTTAACGGTTCGACTGTAATCTCTTCTTCATCACACCCGACCTTTGATTCTTCTATGGAGAAAACATATCAAAATTCCTATTTTTTGAGGTAATCAAGAAGCTCAAAGTAACAAAAAACAATTTTAGGTATAAGAGGGATATCATCCAAGGTGTAGGGGGTATCAACTGAAATTTAAAGCAATATTTTCAGTAGATCGGTGACCTCTATGATTTTTATAGAAGTGGAATTAATTGTTTTGTCATTATTGCTTGACTGATACCCTCCAAATTGTCTCCTCAATTGTCACCATACACGTGCATGCCTTTTACTCATCACTTTTCCTGCATAGTGGATAGTAATTGTGAAAAAAAATTGAAATAAGCTCTACTGATCATTTGACGATAGTGGTACGTGAGGAACATGTAACTTATTAGAAAGAGACAACCATAATTCATTACATTGGCTGATGGGTCCCTCTACTTTTCTTTTGTGATATATTCTATCACAGCTATATGTCGGGTTGTAGGACATGAGTGCTTTTCTTGAGCTACATGCAAATGAAGAGTCAATGCTTCCTTTCTAGTTAATTGAACTATCGAACCATACTCGATGTGCTTGTTCTGCGATATTCTTCTTTCATGATCCAAGTTAGTTCTTCCCTTATATTCTATATGTTGTTCTTCTTTATATTGTTTTCATTCTGAACATTGTTTCTCCCTAAGGAGATTTTGAATATCGGGCTCCCGCTCCATAATGTTGTTTGAATCTAGTTACCTAAGTAATTGTTCCAATTGTTTTTCGTATTGAACCAACAATTGTGTTAGTGATATACATAATGAATTTCTAATTAATTTGATTGAATTATTGTTAAAACGCAAAAACGAAAAAAAAAATGAATAACCAAATAAAATTTAATTAGCTTTATTTTTTTTAATAGTTTAGTTCTTTACATATTAATTGGTTACATTTTTCATCCACAGTCCTATGGCTAACCCATGTTAAATATTACTAAGAAATATATCTCTTAAGACATGCATCATTAACAAGTGATTTGAAAATATGCCCTTAGAAAGTCTTCAATTTTATAACTCTTGAAGGTTTGTGTCCTCAACAACAAATGGTCCTAACCATGCAATTTCAAGCTTCTTCGTCTTGCCTTTAACTTTGATGTCATATAGTATTATGAGATTACCAACTTGAAAATTTTTAGCCTGAAGGTTCCTATCATACAATGTTTTTTTATGTTTCATGTTGACCTGTTGATGGTGAAGGGCGAAAAAACAATCTTCCTCTAGTTGGTGTACTTTTTTCAGTTGCTCCATTTGTAACATTGTATTATATTTTAGTATAGTCAACACGCTCTGTGGGTTTGATGAATAATGAAATAGTACAATTGCTTCTTGACCAAATTAAGTTTAAATGATGTTGTTCATGTTGGTCATTTATACATTGTACAATAAGCTCATAGAATAGTTGGATCCTTATAATCTGATTCATCGCTATCGACATTACATATTTTCATTAAACCTTCACTTTATGTTTTGTTAAACGAGTCCACAACACATTTAGCTTGTGGGTGGTATGAAGTGGTCTTATGGTGTTCGATCATAAATTTCTTTTTTAGTGCTTGGATTGTACAATTTATAAAATGGGTTCCTCTATCACTAATAAGAACTAAATGAAATCCAAATTGTGTTACTAACTTTTTATATATCAATTTTGCTGCAACTTCTTTAGTGCAAGACCTGACTGACTCAACTACTACCCAGTTCATTATATACTAGTACGCAATTATTACATATTTCTCTCATGTCCTCTTACCACTTTTGGGAAATGGGCTGACAAATTTGATTGCCCATATCTCAAAATTTAGTGAAGCGATAATTGGGTGCAATGGAATTTGGTTTTTCGAAGAAGGATAACTTGTTCCTTGAAATATACCACTTTTTTGTACATAGTTTTGACAATCACAGAATAGTATTAGCCACCAGAGTCCTTATTGCATTATCTTTCATGTAATCGTTTCTCCTTAATAGTGTACTCTATCTCCCCCATTGTCTGCTTTGATAATGATTTCTTCCCTCTCATGTTATAAATCACATCTGCAAAGTATTTCAACGATTCCCAACTTATATAATTAATGTATATGGTTTTGGTTTTATAGCAAGTTCATATTTCTTCTTATCTAATAAACTGTTAGGTTCTTTCCTAGTATGTAAGAGTTCTACAATTTTAGCAAGTTGAAATGGAATTGCTTCAATTTTGAGTATATGTGTATTTGAAAGGTCATCATCCATATCGTTCATTTCCTCATAAGCCTCAATTCATGATAGATGGTTAGGTCTGACAACATGTTTTACTAGTCATATAATAACTTTGAATTTGAGTTCTTTGAATAATAATAACTATTGACATATTTAACCAAAATGAACTTGTTTGTTGACAAGGTATTTAAACACTTTGTGATCAATGTGGAATATGAATTGGTTGGCCAAAAAGTAGTGTAAAATTTTTGTGAATGTGAAAATCATAGCTAGAGCATCACATTTTGTTATGGTTTAGTTTCATTCAGCTTTGTTAAGAATTCTATTGGCATAGGCATTTGTACGGTATATTAGTTCTTCATCGGATTGTGCTAATGCTACTTTGACTGCAACATTTGATGCACCAAAGAGTATGTGATATTATTTGGACCAGTCAGGAAACTTAGTAATTGGAGCTTCAACTAATTTATTTTTTAATAATTGGAATGAATCATCATATTCATTAGAAAAAATTAAAGAAACATCTTTTGATAGAATATCATTGATTGTAAATGTGATGCTAGAATAATGTCGAATGAATTTTCTATAATAGCCGACATAAGCTAAACATATATTTCTTTACTTTGATTTACAAGAGGGTTAAAATCTAAGATTAATTTCATTTTCACCATATCTACTTTGATCCCTTCCTTTGAAACTGCATGGCCCAACAATACTCTACTAGGTGTTGCCAATATGTATTTTTTATATTCAAGGATAGATGTATTTGATGAAATTGCTCAAGCATCAATCTTAGCCATTGAATATGATGTTTTAGTAATGTGTACACTATCAAATTATAGAATTAACTACCACTTCAAAGTTAAAACATCCTCGGTGAAATACCAAGGCTCACCAATTACAACTCATTTTCTGGAGTTGGCATCAAACTCAATAGAATATTTCGTAGTAAAGAGGGTGTGGGAGCCCCAAAACTATCTTCTCTTTTAATAGTTTCTAAGCATCCTCCTCTAAAAAGGTGATTTAACTCATATATCATTTTACTAAGATCATACATCTAGGGGCCCATCCTAGGGATTATATATATATATAAAATAGTCTTCTATCTAACAACGACCATGGATGCTCACTTATTAACAAGACTTCTAGTAAAGGTCAAATTCTCCATTCATGTACATCATTGAGTTCGATAGATTTACCTAGAGTTGGGCACAATTCCTTTAAATTCCTCTTGATATATTTCCATTTATTTCTTGAGGTGTAACCAATACCTGTACTGAATGAAGGACTTGGAGAGGCAAAGAGAATTCCATCGGTAAGAATATCCAATGTGAGAAAACTACATATAAAATTGGTATGTAGGTAAATGGTAGAGAAAAATGTAAAAGATATATAGGGGAGTAAAGAGCATGAGAATGTGAGGAGACAAATATAAGTACCTGTAGAGTGGATATTAGAGAATGTGAATTGGTAATAGATATGTATGTTAAATAGGGACAAAAGATGTTAAGCGAGACAAAATGCAAGGAGTGGTCCATGTTGAAGGGAGTGGTAGCCTTTCAAAGAGAATTTGTCTTATCAACCAAAACCTATATGATTGTCCCCTTCGGAAAATACTCCAAATTTAAAATATCAAATGGAACCATGGATGTCAGGTTCCCTATAGGATATTTGCAGGGGGAATGTGCCTGCATTGTTAGAGAAGTATGAGGCAACCTCCAAATTTGAATCCCCTCAAGGGGGTCAACTGAATAATCACCTACACCCTCTAACATAATACAAGTTTCAATATGTGATGGTATAAACCTTGATATATAGGAGAAAAATGGTGTAATACTTTCGATCTTTTGGCCCTAAAACTCGTATGATATCGAAAACCCTTGAGCTTGAAAAAAAAGATTTAGATTTAGTATTTGATTAATATACAGTTATGAGAAATTTGTAACTATTTTTATTGGCACACTCTTACTAATTAACTAAATTACTCTTTTGGAAATCTTGAAACATGGTTGCGAGCAAGACTGTGGTTTATTTTTACTTCAATTGCACTTTGAATGCATAAATTGATTTACTACCCTTAAAAGCCTATGGAACACTTTGCATGTTAAACAACTTAAACATATGATTCTTAGGTATATCTATTGGATTTTGGCTATAATTGAATAGAAAATGTGCCTTTAAATGGGCCACTTCATTTATTTATTACACTATACATATTTTATTAGTGCTTTCTAATTAACTAATGAAATGGTTTTTTTTTTTTGCGAAATATGGAAATACAAATTCAAGCAAGATTGTTATTTCTTGTTATTCAAAATGCAACATTGAATGCATAAATGGATTTAACACCATAAAAAATTATGAGGTACTCCAGCATTACAAATTATATATTCTAAACTTATGATTCCTAATTATATATTCTAAACTTATGATTCCTAGAAACCTCTACTATAATGTGGGTAAAATCAACAAGAAAAAATGATCAAGAAATTACCATTTAGTTTACTAGCTAGACTACATATTTATTCATTATAATTTTATTAATTTATATGTAGTTATATAACATATAATGGTCTCTTTAATCACAAACAAACAAATAATAATTATAATTTAATCAAATGTTTTATAGATGAAAATAAAAATATTAATATAAGAGAAAAACTAATATTAATTTGTCATTTCAAAATTTGTAATTTTATATAATTAATTTATTTAAAACATAATAACTTAAATATTTAAAAAGGTGTAGTCAAACTTATTGACACAATGGTATTTTCACTGGCGATTCCTAGTACCAATTTCAAATAAATATTTCTTTATTCTTTTTATTTAAAATACATCTTTGAGTGTATAAATTGATTCGACAATTGATTCCACCTTTGAAAAACCTTTTGAAACACTCAAATTCTATAAATTAAAATACATAAACTCTAAGTTTAAAAAAAAAACTCTCCCAACTTTTAATTGAAATTAATTAGAAAAAATATCGTAGAAAAAGATAATTTAACTTATTAATTAAATTAAGTGTTAAACCGAGAATCTTAAAAATACTAAAAAAAAGATTAAACTTACCCATTTTTAAACCTCATTTATATAGCC
>APFE030169033.1:145341-196162 GCA_000404065.3 Pinus taeda
TTTTTAACATTTTATTACCATGCTTCAACATAATTTGAAAAATATCTATATTAGCTCTCAATTATAATTTTATTTTTACTTGTATCATAAACATTGTGGTAAATAAAAATAGATAATATACTTTTAAATATATTAATAAAAATTACAATTTATTAATTATTAATTAAATATTAATAATAAAGTGAAAATATTATAGTAGTTTATATGTTAAAATTGTATAGAAAATTACTACTAAAAACTAGAAATTTCAAAGCGATGAACTAGTAGGATGAACAAAGGACCAAAATGCCGAAGGTAATCAAGTGAAAATGTTGTGGGCTGATTTTTTTTATTAAGAATAATGTTATTATGACTCAATCCAAGTGGAATCAACTAGAAATAGCTTCATGAACACGTGCTAAAATTGAGGAAAATATTACTACTATTTTGCTACATGATATTTATAGAAATCCCAAAATTGTGGACTAGTAAACTAATCCAAGTAGCTCAATGATGAATATGATTTTGAAATGTTGTTCTAAAGATGTATATGTTGGCTTGATGTGCCTTGACCCATGTTCAACATTAATTATCCAAGCAAATCCCTGCACTACTAGCCCTTTCGGCATCAATCCGCATAGCGTGGACTGAAGTATCACCAGAAGCAGTATGGGGGGATGTAGGGATCAAGTTTCTACAACCTGAGATGGTAGTGATGTCACTTTATGCCATAACTCTTACTTCATGCACATCTATAAGATTTGCAGGGCTTATTGATATACTTTTATGATTCATCTTTGAGACCTTTGCAAAGGTCTGCGGTCATCCTTCACGTACCCTAAGGCAAGTTAGACACTTATGCACCTCTGTGATTTCTCCTACTGTTGTATTTACCCAAATTAGCTTAAGTAGTGGATAAATTCACCATACATTACGATTATCTTCGTGCCAACATATATTCTCACTTGTGTTCATATAACAAAATAAAACACATAGATTCACGCATCAATACAACATTAAATCATAAACCCAGTATTGAACATAACATAATTGCTTGCATTCATAACAGAAGTAAAATAGATCATACACAAGTAATTCCAAAATAATTCTCTTCATTGATGTTGAGATCTCCTTTACACACTCTAACTACCATATGCACATAGTTGTAGGGGTCCACACACTCAGTTGCAGAATTCTACCTTAGGCCTCTCCGCACACAACTACAAAGCCTCTATCCTAAGATTATTTACTCTTAGCTCTTACAGACCCATTCCCTTCATCAACATCAAATATGACTAAATATTTCCTTAGACTCTTCTAAGACTTCCCTTTTTATACAATTTCATGGTCCCCAAACTAAGGGTGGGTCTCATAAAGCTTATGCAAGTTACTAACCTTAGGGGACCCACTCCTAATAGACCCCCAACACAAATCTAGTGGCTCTCCCCTGACCCACTCTGTTGGCATAGAGATCATACCACGAGGGCCTCCCAGCTCCACTTGTACTACTACAACCTCGGTGGTACACTACGTCACTGCCTGCTTAACCTGCTCGACCAGCTACTCAGTCGCTAGTCCTGTGATATTTGCTTATATTTTCTGCTATGTTGCTTGCATACTGGCCAATTTTTCTTTTATGGAGGCCTTGAGCACATAAGGTTCATATAGCCAAGGCCCCAATCTACCCTTCAATATTTCCTCCTTGCACTATGCTACGTCTACCTATTCCTTTAGTGCCTGCGCTTCTCCAGCTTCGCCAACCTCTGTGTGATGGTGATGGTGCACATCGCTTTGACCTCATCATATCTCTGTTGTAGTTTCATTAATTTTGTTTCTAGCCATTGTATCTTTGGATCTTCCTACAGAATGGTAACTATTTTGAGTGACTGCTGCGAGATCGAAGTGCACTCCTTCACTACGGCATCTACTAAAACAACTTCATCCTTGACAACTACCTCACACTGCTCTCTGACTTCTGGTGGAGTTGAAGTTTCGACCCTCAACTCGAGCTCCATGATCTTAAGGATCATCTCAAACTTAACCTTAGCCAACTTCGTCCTTGTCTCGAGCACTCTTGCATTGATTATGTGAATTTTTGCATCGACTCACGCATCTTATGGGATATTTAGCTCTATAACGGTTCTCAACCGTCAGCTATTGTGGCTGTGGTGCCCTCATTATTTTGTATGATATTCTTTAGGAGATCAAGCATGGACATCTTGTCAAGAAACATTTGGGCATTGTTAACCTTCTGCTTGATCTAGGAGGATCTTGTCAGATCAATTACACAGGTTCAGTTTCATCGTCAGCATTCAGTCTAGTGTCGTTCAATTTTGAAAATGTTGTTTATGGTTCAGGTTGCTCCAGTGATGTCAATGGTTTTCATGGTGATATGGTTTGGAATTTGATTATTGACATGTTGGTTGTCATCAGTTCCGTAAGAATTTGGTTGTCAACATGGGGTTGTCATCTTCCTTCCCATGATTGTGTTGTCAACATGTTGGTTCTCATTAGTTCTACCTTTCAGAGTTCAGTTTTTGTCATCACGTGATGTTTCTCTCATATGTCACTTTTTGACAACTTGGTGTAAATGGGTTTTTTTAGCACAAAAGGATTTAAGAACTAAAATATGAAGCTATGTTAAACCTTAACCTATACCTAAATCAAACAGTAAAAATGAAATGCATTTTAAAATTCATTAACCGTAAGTGTTAAACCCTAACCATACATTAAATACCATAAATATATTGTAAAAAACATTACAATAGAAATCTAAGACCATTACCGTAAGTCCTAAAACCCTCTCGGGCTATTTGAATTATATTGACATCATTGTAAAATATTACTAAACTATTATAATAGTTATAACTACGGGGAAGACCGTGTTAGAAACTATAGTAATGTGATCATTGTGTAAGCCAAAGGGGTTAACGCTTGGAGTTAACTGCACTGGGGTCTAAACCGCAGTTGGCCTCAAGATTGGTAAAATTAGAAGTACCTGTGTGCACATCAAGATTGGTAAAATTGCTTTGTAATTAACCTCTTTGGTTTCAATCCTCATAAAGAAGTTGCCCATCTCGAAAGCAGACCTGGATATGTAATCCATTAGGGATGGATTCCATAATCAATATTTTTGTCTGGTATCATTGTGTATTTGTTGTTTTCACTTCTGTTTTTCTTCTTACTTATGTTTTAACAGTTGTCCTAAATTATTTCTTCTCAAGCAATTCTCATAGTTTCAACACTTTAAGTTAACATTCAATTCACTGATGGCATAATCGATTCTAATTCAGTTTTAACATATGATCATTTCAGATCATATAATTTGGTATTAGAGTAGGTTTCGTATGTATAATTTTTATTTAATGTTAACTAGGTTGAAGTCCCAACGTGGAGAAGGAATCCATGAGCAGATTGATCCAGAGATTGGAAAGTGAAGAGTCATTCATAAGTTGACCATGGAAAGATCTGATCTAGGTGAAAATCTAGAAGCTAATATGAGTGATGAATAGTTTGAGAAAGCATTCTTGACTATGCAGTAGATGTTGGGAGAAATCTATGAAGATAAGAAGGTGAGAGATGCAACTTCTTCTTCAAGGACAAAGAAGAAGAACAAAGGTAAAGGCAAGGGTGATAAACCACCTTCACCTCCATCATCTCCATCATCATCATCTTCTTACTCTTCTTATTCCAGTGTAGAATCTGAAACATAAAATAAACCTAAGAAAACATCTCTTTTGAAACTTGATGTAAACTTTGAATTACCTAATTATGATGGAAAAATCAATCGTGAAAAGCTAGATAATTGGATTAAGCAGTTAGAAGTGTATTGTCGTATTCAGAAATTTTTTGACAATAAAATGAAAATTCAGTTAGCTACACATAGAATGGGGGGAACAACATTAATATAGTGGGAAATTAAAACTTAGATAGATGTAAAGCAAAAAGGAAAAATCATCTATTCATGGTCTAAGTTTTTAAAACTCTTAGGAAATAATTCTATCCTTTAAGATACATGAAACAAGCTGTTATTGATTGGCAGCACTTGAGGCAAGGTAAAGGGTAGAGTGTTCAGGAGTTTGCTTAGGAGTATAGAAAGAAAGCATTGGCGCTTGGCATTTCAATGGATACATGTGAAACATTATTAAAATACATCGACAATTTACATTCATATTTGCAACATACATTATTGATGTTTAATCCTGATGATTTTGATGAAGTGTGTGTTCACACCATACATATTGAATCGGGTGGAAGGTAATTCAAGTTTTCACCGCAGTCATCCAAAGAGTTGGAAATCAAAGAATCTAATGACAATAAAGGGAAGAACAATTTGAAGAGAAAGAAATCAAGCATAGCTCAGAAGGAAAGAGCTCATTGTTCTCATTGTGAGAATCAGTCATGAGGAATCTAAGTGTTGGAAACTTCATCTATAACTTAAGCCCGAAAAGTTCCTTCAGGAGAAGAATGAAAAGAAGGCAATAGTAGCAATCCAACTAGATCTAGGTTCAAATTTAGGTGGTTAAAGAAGGATAACTTCCATGGTCACAACGAGTAAAAATTTTGACACTGGTTCAAGTTAGAGTACTATTGCATTTTCATCAAACAAAAAACCTTCAAATGAGGATAAAAGAGTTGAATTATTTAACATAATGATAACTTCTAAGTACACAAAGATAGTTAGAATGTTTGATAATAGGTCACAGGTCAATCTAGTTTCTGAATATTTAGTTAAGAGTTTGTTTTTGGGAACACATAACCATCCAAAACCTTACCCACTAGGATGGCTAAATAAATCAACTTACATAAAAGTCACAAAATAGTGTTGATTAAGATTTTCCATTACAATTAATTACATTGATGAAGTGCAATTAGATGTGATTTCGGTATACTTATCTGGAGTTGTCTTAGGGAGTTCTTATCTTTACGGTCGTGATGTAGTATTTTACAGGAGAGAACATAAATATCATCTTAATAAAGATGGCGTTGAATTTATTATCAAAGAAGAAGAAAACAAAAATCACTTGAGTTTAGTTAATTCTAATCAGATGAAGCGATTAATAAGCTCAAATAAGAGATTTGTAATCATGTGTGTAAAGGAACAACATAAGAATCAACATGATGCTTGTTCAAGTTATGAGGCTTAGCTTAAAGATATTTGATCAAAGAGGTAGAAAATTTTCCATTTCTATTTAAAGAAACCAAACATCTGACTCATAAGTAGAGAATACAACATGAATTACAATTGATGCCTAAAGTTCCTTCCCCTAATGTGAGAATGAATCATTTCAGTCCAAGTTTGGAAGTTAACAGTTACAGGGATGTAGGTCAGCATTGGGGAAAGTCAGTGTTCAATTTCTCTTATATTGTGTCACTATTTCATGCTTTGAATAGTTTGTAAGCCTCTTTTCATGTGCAGAGGAAGCTCATTTGTTTTCATATCAAAGCCTTTTCTAAAGCATTGTCAAAATATACACAACAACGAAGGGAAACTTATGCATCAGGGGAAAGTAATAATCAATGCAAACATCATTTAATAAATAAAGAAACAATGATTCAAACAAATCAACATCCATTTCAATACTTTCAAAATCAAACTAAGTTGCAGTAGTTTCCATATTACAGTTTGATGGGTCTAATGCAACAATTTCACTTAGTAATCAGGAAGAAGGAAAGTATGCCAAGTCAAGTAGCTAGTTTGATGACAAAAATGTCTTTGATTGTCTTTTCCATTCCGCAATATGGATTTTTAATACATGTCCATGGTATTGAACAATATCCTCTAGATATGATTTCCAAAGATGATTATGAATCACTAACTCGTGATATTTCGTGGAAATAGATAAATTTCCATGTTCATAATAGGGTGTTTTACCATCATTGCAAGTTCTTCATACTGCAGATGGATGGAACAGGTCAACGATTCAAAATGTGCCATGGTCAGCATCATCAGGGTCAGCAGTTGTAGGTGATTGATTAAACGTATTGGTACATCATTAGGACGAGGTGGAAAGTGAGGGAGCTCTACCCTCATCGAATATTTGTTTGTCAAACTTTTCTGGTCCAAAAGCTTTCAAGTAGAGAGGACTGATTGAGGAGGATTTTCTTAAATCAGTTATACATGTTGAATTTTGTCATCAGCATTAGTCTGGTGTCATTTAGTTTTGACAATGTTGTTTATGGTTTAGGTGATGTCAATGGCTTTCATGGTGATATGGTTTGGATTTTGGTTTTTGACATGTTGGTTGTAATTAGTTCTGTCAGAATTGGGTCGTCGACATGGGGTTGTCATCCACCTTCACATGATTTAGTCATTGAAACCTTGGTTGTCATCAGTTCTACCTTTGAGAGTTTGGATTTCATCATCACATGACATTTGTTGCAAATGTCACTTTGTGACAATTTCATGTGAATGGGGTTTTTTTAGCACAAATTGATTTAAGAACCAAAATTTGAAACCATGCTAAACCTTAACCTATATATAAATCAAACATTACAAATCAAATGTATTTCAGAAGGAAATGACCCTAAGTTTTAAACCCTAACCATACATTAAATACCATAAATCTATTGTAAAAAACATTACAATACAAATCAAAGACCATTACCCTAAGTCCTAAAACCCTCTCGAGCTATTGGAATTACATTGAAATCATTGTAAAACATTACAAAACTATTATAACAGTCATAACCATGGAGAAGACCATGTCAGAGGCTATGGTAATGTGATCATTGTGTAAGTCGTCGGGGTTAGTTCTTGGAGTTAATTGCATCAGGGTCTAAAATGTGGTTGGCATGTGAGCAGAGGAAATAAACCACTGGGCTTTAAGTTAACCATAGTGTGACTACAGATGTGTGTTTGCATGTGAATGGAGGATAACCATCAGGGTTACATGTTACAATTAATTGTAACTACCTTGGGATAGTCATGTAAACAGAGCAGAGGGTAACTGTAGTATCTCATCTACAGTTAGCAGAGTGGAACAACCACCTGGATAACCGTGTTAGAGTTATATGGGTTCACATGGAAGACTGCAACTATCGAGATTGACCTTCAATGTGGTAGCTTGTGACAATATTGCATCCGAACCACCTATCCACATGCGGGCAGTCAACTTCCTCCACCCAGTCATTAAGTCGTCAACGGTTTTTTTTAATATAAAGTTTAATTGTGGTTTTTTCTTGCAGTTTTGGTGCAAAACTAATGCGATGACCATTTGACTAGGCACTAAGGTGTTCCCTAGTAATTCGACCGAGACCATCATGCTGAATTCATGCCAATCTTGGATAAAAAGCCCTCAAATGTATCTAAAAACCTTCAAATGCACCTTTTTCTTCATGAGGAAGATATTGGTGATTTTGGGTTTTAAAGTGCAGATTCTGGAGGATATAGTCGATTTTGTTTTTTGTGTAATAGGGGCATCGAGTGTCCGAATTGGAAACCGAGACATGCATTGGAAAACTGGTTCAGAGTGATTTTTGAAGAATAAGACCAAAAGTTCTTGCGTGCACATCGAAATTGGTCAAATTGGTATGTAATTGACCTCTTCGGTTCCAATCCTAATAAAGCAGTCACCCATATTGAAAGCAGACCCGGAGACATAGAACATGAGGGACGAACACCGTAATCAATATTGTTGTCTGATATTGTCATTTATTTTCTATTTTCACTTTTGTTTTACATCTTACTTGTGTTTTATTAGTTGTTGTAAAGTATTTCTTCTCATGTAGTTCTTCGGGTTTCAACACTTTAATTTAACATTCAATTCGCTGATGGAAAAATCAATTCTACTTCAGTTTTAACATATGATCATTTCAAATCACTGCTTGTTGACCACATTTAGCCAACACTATTCTCTAGCCAAAAGTTTCGTGATCACACTGTTTTGTAGGGTGTAAAGGGCTTCACTTGGTAGCATAACCAAGCTCAACCCAACCTTCTTGAGAGCACTAACAGTGGCCTTGTCAGCTTCCAATCTTGTAGTCAATGCTTTGTCCAATAGCACAACGGTCTCGGGAGCCAAGGAGCTGACTATCTCTGCTACATTTGAGGTTCCAAGTGCCAATTTAGTTGATGTCGCATTGTGCTATCCCACACTGGTCTATACTTGAGTGGCCTAGACTTGCCGCTCGCACAAACTTGTATGAATGGTGACGAGTGCTTGCTTCTATTGTTGCTTGAACTACTACAGTAACTCCATGGTCACATCTCTCACTGTGTGCTCAATATCATTCAGGTCACCTTTTGTCAAACTGATCAGGTCAGGTGATGATATTCTAGCCTTGGACTTCTTTCGTGGGCCTAATTTTTCATCCTTGCTAGTGCGCTTAACCCGGAATGGAGTAGTCTCTTGGTCTGCACCTTCGTGTCCTAACTGTTACTCTTCTTCCTCTTTCTATATTGAAGCAAACTTATGACTTCTATGAGATTCATTCTCTTCCTCTTCTTCCTCATTTTTCACCTATTTCTTAGTAGCACGCTCTGCCTTAGCTTTTCCTTCAGCTTCTCTTTTCCTCCTCTTGGTCAACTGCTGCATCATCAGCCAAGCCTTTGCTTTCTTCTGCTTCATGGTGAACTTACTAGACCTACCTGACAAATTAGAAGTCGTGCGCCACTATGATGGCCAAATCTTCGAGACTACTGTGATTGCATCATCTGCTTCCTAGTATGGAAGATTAATACCATTTTTTCTGAGGGTCCTTCCACACCCGGATGGAGACAATGGAAATTCAATTTGAATTCCACATATCCTAACAACGGCTCAAAGAAAATTGGGGATATCCTTCGCTTGCAGCTGAACGCAGCGTGGATGCATGCCTCTATCAACACCCAAAAGATTTTAGCTTCCTTGACCCTCGGGGGGTTCTTAGTGGCCCACAATGAAGAAAATTTGTTGCTTCAGGTAGATCTAATGTGACCAAATGAAATTGGCTCTCCTCCTGTAATTCCCACACAGTTAGAACAATTGAGAGTAAGAGCCAAGCATAATGAAAGGTCTTACTCTCAACTTGTGCTTCTCTGTAGTTTGCGAGGTACTCACCTCAGAGGTAGTGCGTCAAATTAAATTGTATGCCCTCCATGCACTGGGCCGCTAACGACACAAAAAGTGTCGGCACTTCATCATCACGACACTTCCTCATTATTCTCCCAGCCAACATCTAGGCATCAGACTTAACCACGGGGTTGGTTATGCTAGAAATTAAGTATTCAAATGGTTTCTTGTGAGCTTGAATTTTCCCTTCATTCTTATGGCGAGCTTGTGCTCACCTGTCTTTCTACCAATTTCCATTGTCGGATTCAACCCTGAATGTGGTAACAACGTGACCCTATGGATCAACATATCTATCACGGGTATTGGTTCTCCCAATTATAGGCACCCATTGTGCACTAAGCATAGCAGTTGTTTGATCACCATTAGTGTTATGGGCACACGGTGGTAACGTGGCACCCATAGCAGGTTTAACAATCCTACCTTGTCCACCCTCTTTATCCATTGTCATGGCACCAACGCAGTCATACTGGAACCCTTATAAAACACACAATTCATAATGGTATCAGTCGCCATGTGGGAGCATCGCTTTGTGTCCACCAAGTCCCAATCGTCCAACTTAAGACTAGAAATGTGCACTAAGCACAAGCCTTCAAACATGATTTGGTCTAGTAGAAACGAGGTATTTAGTAGAAATTTTCCCATATCTAGGTGCTTTAGGACACCCACCTTTCCATGGAAGAAAGGGATGTACTAGGGAAACTTTGAGATAGGGTTTATGCCCTCTATGTCAGTGTCGACTCGGCCCATATCCACATATTTGGTGCCCTCCCAAGATTATAAGTCTACCACCTTGCCTTTCTCCTGTGCCATGGGATTTTCCTTCTTCTAGTGTTTCCTTGGCAACTCATGCACCAAATATGGTGCTTTTCGCTTATCCTTCTTTGTCTTCAAACCCTCTTTGGGAAACATAGGCCTTGACCTAGGTGACCTATATGATTTTGGCACTTCTGCGGGCATTTCCACACTCACAACCTTCAGGGTAGCTCCCTCAGAGGCCATCGATCTGTGAACACTTGCGGTTTCCATGGGAGCCAACATGAATCCAGTCATAAGCTCCTGGATTGCTTTGGGTAGCCTGTGAAATACTTAAATAGCCACCAAAACCTCGAAATATTCAAGGTTCATGCCCACCTGATAGCTCAACACCATAATTCTCAGAATGAAAAGTTTTTTTCCTTCGATGGCCATCTATAACTTATAGTAAATTTTGAATTTGAATCCGACCGTTCCACCCAAAATCTCCTAATAAATGCTATATTGGCAACAGATTTTCACAGATCTTGCTTTTAAATTCTGATTTAAATGCTACCCCCGCTCCACTTAGCCATTTTCCCACTATTAAATCATGAACAATGACCTTAAAAGTCACTTTCTAGTTGCCCCATGTGGTTTCTCCTTCTATACCGCAACTCCCTTCATGCTTCCACCAATACTGTGACATTTCTCCCTTCCGCGCAGCTCCCTAGTTGTGTAACTCTAAAACCAAGGCAGTGTAGTTTATATTACTGTGCCTCCTTTCAGCTGCCTAGAATGCTAAGACTTTGCCTCCTCCATATAGCAATCTAGCCAGATCCCTAGTGTATGGCTTCAATCAAATTCCATTCACCTTCTTTGAAAATGGCTCTCCATTCAACTTCTCCAACTAAATTACTGCACCATCGATAATCTCCTTGATGACATAGGGCCCCAGCTAATGCATCTAAATTTTTCTTGGAAATTTATCAAAATTGCCATCATATAATAACTCTAAATCATTTAACTTAAAGGTGGGTAGTTTGATGTGTTGATTTTGCCATGCCTTTTCACACTCCTTTTGAACTTGCAAATGGAATCCAACCAAAAATCTATCTTCTTCGAGCTCTGTTAGCTGGATGAGGCTTTTCTTCAAGGCTCCGTGATCT
Source organism: Pinus taeda (assembly GCA_000404065.3). NCBI lineage: Eukaryota > Viridiplantae > Streptophyta > Pinopsida > Pinales > Pinaceae > Pinus > Pinus taeda. Next base: position 156,275 of record APFE030169033.1, read on the forward strand.
ACCATTCTTGTAAATGCTGCTATGCATAGATTAGGTATAATATACTCCATCGAAATCACAATATCTATGCCATAAACCAACCAAAAAGGCATTTGTCTAATCAACTTTTTGCAAGTCATCCTATAATCCCATAGCACTGAGAGTATGTGCACACCCTAGTCATTCATTTATGCATTGCAGACCTTCGTCACCATGTTATCCAGTATCTTATTAAACTCTTCCACCATCCCATTAGCCTATGAGTGATATGGTAGACTCTTTTGATGATAAGCTTGGAACTCCTTCATCAATGCACTGATCGTCTCATTGAGAAAATGCGTACCACAATTACTCATCAAAATCTTCGGGAAAGAAAATCTAGTTAGTACATACTCAAAAATGAACATTGTTGTTGTCTCCTCTATACAATCCTTCACAAGATGTGCCTTCACCCACCTAGTCAAATATTTAGTCGAGGTGATGATTTACTGCACACCCATCTTATTTTATGGAGGCTGAATTGGTCCTACAAAATCAATCACCCACTTTTGAAATAGCTGTAATGACATACGCAGATTTAGAGTCATCTCATCCCTCCACGATGACCTACCCACCTCTGACATGCATCACGTGCCTTACAATAAGCCTTTGAATCCTTATGAAGCGTCACCCACCATAGCCCCGCGTGTAAACTATTCTGCATTGTTGTTTTTCCTGCATAATATTCTCCTGCGGCTCCTCCATGAGCTTCAGCAAGGATGTTCTTTCGTTCAAAGTCAGGTACATAGCATCACAGAATTTAATCTGAGCCCATTTTATATAAATTCCATGCAATGATAGAAAAGTCTACTGTGTGCACCACTAGCTCCTCTTTTGTTGACCGATATACCCTTTCAGCATTGTTCTCATCACCTGGAAGTGTATGATATCCACAAATTTATTATCCACAATACACACTGCAAATAGCTATGCGTGAGGCGGTCCTTTGTCTAAATTAGTAGGCTCCTCTCCTATTTCAATGCACGATAGATGGTTTGGTCCTTTGAAGTCATATTCCTCGAACAACATTAGCCATCTCATATCTCCTCCCCCACAACACAAGCTTGTTCACCAAGTACTTCAATGCAGAATGGTTTGTATACATCTTAAAGTGTCCGCTTAGCAAGTAGTGTATGGACTTCTCGAGCGCATACACCATGTCCAACCCTTCATGCCCTATTGTTGAATAATTTTTCCCAGCTTTCGAAAACATCCTATTTGCGAACGCTATAGGATGATCTAGTTCTCCCTCACTGGCTTGTGTTAGTACTGCCTCGAGCGCAATACATGATGCTTTGACATACACATGAAATTCCTTCTTTCAATGTGGGAAGACTAGGATCTACGTGGTGACTATCTTTTCCTTCAATACGTCAAAGCTTTTTTGACACTCTTCATTCAAATCGAACGTAACATCCTCCTTTAGTAGCTTTTCCATTGGCGTGGTAATATGGTCATAGCTTTTGATGAACTTTCTATAGTATATTATATGCCCCAACATTGCACGCAACTATTTCACACTTCTTCGTGCCTCCAAATTAATTATGATCATGATCTTAGCAAGGTTTAACATCAACCTTTGTCGACCTACCATGCAACACAACAAGATCCCAAAAGGGAAACAAAACAAGCATTTGTTCAAATTGAGCATGATCTGGTACCTCTGGCATGTATCCAACATTAAGTGTAGAATATCTACGTGGTGCTTTACCAACCAAAACACCATCGAATCATCGAAGTATACTTCCAAAAGCTTGTGAATGAAATCCTTAAACACTGCAATGACTACACGTGAGAAGATCGTCAATGTGTTCTTTAGTCCAAATGGAATCACCATATACTAAAAGCATCCCCATTAAATCATTAAAGTCATCTTACTTCTATCCTCTGGCACAATCTAGATCTAATGGTACCCCAAGAAGTCATCGATGAATGAATATGCCTCTTTTCCTCCTACATTGTCCAACACCTCATCAGTGAATGATGTTCGAAATGGATCATGTACGCAAGTGTCTTTCAACTTCCTAAGATCTACACATATCCTTATTTCATCTTTCTATTTCTTTTGCTGAACTACCATTGGGCTTACCCAATGAGACTCTTATACTGGTTCAATGATGCCCACCACAAGCATTTTACCCAACTCTAAATGGACCCTTTCTTTATACTTCGGACTGAGACGTTAAGGCCTCTACTTGATCATCTTCACATTTGGTTTCAATGTAATTTTCATGACTCCCACGTCCCCTATTATCCCCTTCAGGTCTGAGAATTTATTAGGGAACAAGTCCTATTATTTGCATAGCAATTTACCAATCTTATCCACTGTTGCATCATCCTAGCAGTCCCCAATATTTGCAAACTTTGGATCTACCTCTATCCCAATGTTCATTTGTTTTGTTTTTAGCTGTGTTGTGATAAATGAATTTTCAATTTGTGGTCCTTCAACTTCATGGTGACCTTCAGTCTCTCGGATTATAATGTTCCTTGGGTTCTGTTGATGCCCCGAAAATCGTTGTATCAACATTGGGGGATAACCACCCGGTCCGGACCTTAATACAACTCCTTTTCCGTTTGGGATGGTGGCTTCGACTGGATATAATGGGACCAGTTTCCCAATAATGAATAAAAGGGGTGGATGAGTGACGGGTTGTCTGATCTAATGATAGGCAAATAAATTAATCTAACAACAAAATAAGAGAACTAATACTAATCTCGGGAACAATTATTCCATGGAAATGCATTGTTTGATGATCTTTGTCTATTGACAGGCATATAGATGACTCTGTAAAATAAACATAGATATTCATTCATTCAAAGATTACTTCATCTAAATAGTTAAACAAAGTGATTAACACAAGATTGTTGCACTTATCATTTATATGATCGATACATACATGATTGAAAGAAAAGCATACTATAAGCATCCAATAGTGGAATGAATAAAGAATGTTGTTAGAACACATATATATATATATGCGATAATAGCAAGAACGATCAAATGAAAATTCATATAACAAGAATGAGTCTAGACATAGATAATAGTACCATATGAGCTACTAATCAATCCCAATATCAATAGCTTTTTGAAATTCTTCCTTCAACGCAGAAATGCTTTCAAACAAAGACAATAGTGCACATTAGTATAAAAGTTTCCTTATCAAAATCAGAATGATTCGTCCAGTTTCGTAAAAGAATATCCCTGAAGTACAATAGTGCAACTTCAGGGTTTAAGTCATATACAAAACTTTACAACCCTTTCTAAATGCATGAAAGGGTCTATAAATACTACACTAAACTAAAAATCTATGAAGCCAAAATCCTACTTAATTGGTATCAATTAATAATAACTATCTTCTTGGCAACGATCTGGCAGTCGGCGATGTGAATCATCACTCAGGCTATTTGCCTTTAAACCTGAGCTGGCTTATCGCAAGCATTGGCTCCACTTCGGGTGGTCTGTTGAGGCGAGAACTGAGTTGGGCAGCAAAGGTGGCATTTTGAATATCGAGGATAATATACCCAATCGCATCTGTGAGGCATTTGAGGGCGGCTCTTTGGCTATGCGGCTTCACTAAAAAGAACCAATAGGCATCCCATGTCAAGCTGTTAAATCCCACGATTCACCTTCCTTTTTTCTCCAGCTCCGGGTAACATGACTATTCCAATATCTTCGTTGTTGTTAATTTGCCTGGAGTACATTGAGAAATCATGTTAGACAAGTAAAGAGTATTATTAACCAATTCAACCAAATTATTAGTGGTTGTCTTGCATCTTGAAATCTCTCTTCCTGCCTTCATTAACTGAGATTGCCATTCTATAAATAAAATTTCTTTGTGCGATTCTAGAACCCTTGGTAGGTTAGCTACCTGTCCGTGATCGGTATCTTGCCATTCCATAAAATTGGTCAATGTTTCTTCGGCTTGATCCAAATCTGTCCTTGCCTTTTCTACTTTTTCACTTATGGATGCTGCTAAATCACATAATGGTTCTGCTTGGGTGATTTGCTGACACAAAAGCTTCATCTGATTTATCAATCCCTTGTTTAATTGAAATGCCTCTCCTTTGAAATCATTTATCTGTGGGAGCTTCTTTGTTTTCTCAAGTTGAGCTGATAATTGAGCAATCTGCTCATCTTTGGATTTCAGCATTTGCTCATTTGATGCTTTTAGTTGCGCCAATGCCTTAGATAGCTCCTTTTGCTTTTGGAATGCACTGTCGTCAATCCTCTTTTTTTCTTCCTGCAATTGTTTAGTTAACTAATTGTTTATTTGTTGTTGTACTAGAAATTGTTGTTCTGCCTGCTCTGCCTTTTGCTGCGGTTCTGATAATTGTGCTTGTAGAGAAAAGATATCTTGGTCTTTTGTCTTCAATAAACTGCTCACCTCTGACGCTTTGTCTATTGTCGCTGTCGAATAGGCTCCAGAATATTGCGATAGTTTTGTCAAATCATCAGAGGGGTCAAATTCCTCTTTCCATAGCACATTGCCTGTTACTATTTGTTCTGGGAATAAATAAGGTTGATCAGTCCTTCTCCTCTTCCTCTGTCGTTTCACTACAACTTTATGCCTTGGGCTATAGAAGACATCCAAGGGAGGAATCTCTTCAATCTGCAAAATGACTTCGCCGGAAGGATCCTTTGGGATTATTTCCACTTCTTTTGATTTGGGTGGGTCGTTGGTTTCACCTGAAACCTGATTTGAAGTCGCCTCTTGTGTATTGACTTCTTTTGAAGTCTCGTCATCTTTAGAGCATTCCAGATTGCCGATAATCGAATTAAATTGCTGCCATTCCTGGAGCAATTTTGGATCAATCTGTGTATCTTCATTTACATTTAAGCTGCTCTCTTCTTGCTCTTTCGCCTGGGTCTCTTCTTGTCTTTTCTCATGCACTTCCTCCTGTTTCTTTGATGTAATAGGAGGTTCTTTATCAAGTCGCTGCTCAAGCTCGCTTGATTCTGTTGTTGGAGTCGTCGCTAATAGATCTAGAGGCAGAGTTTGCAACCTATCCTCTCTAAGTCTGTTGAATTCAACTAGTCCTTCATCTTTATATTCAATTATAGAGAGTGATTTAAATTGATACATTGACTCGGCTGATGCGAACAAATCCTCAAATCTATCTTCTTTATGTTCAAACTTGGTCAATTTGGCCTGTTCGAGTGCATTATAGGCGACTTTGTTTGGATAAAATCGCCTACTCAGTAGAGTTGCCAGGGTTAATGAATTTATTTTCTCAGCTTCTTTCTCTACATGTTTGAAATCATGTACAGTGTAGATACCACATATCAAGGGAAAAGAGGGCAAGACGTGCTTCTTAGCTTTCTTTAGAGTTTGTGTAACCCCATCGGAGATGATTTGATAGGCTATTTCTCTAGCCAGCAATTTGTGAGGGATGTATAGAGGAAGAACGTGGGGTTTGGCTTGACTACCAAAAACTCTGATATAAGTGAAATTTTCTTCCTCGAACCAACTTCCTATGGATGTTAAGTCAATCCTTACTTGGTAGGAAATATTAGGGGCAGGCTTATTGAAAATAGAATGATAAATGGGCAACATGAAGCCGTTGCACATTTGATACAAATGGTGCTTGCAATTGGTTTTCCACAACTTTTGATGGTATACGTGAACGGGTGCGAGGTCTTGCACCATCCACCTACATCCGAGCACAGGAAATTCAGAATTAAAACATAGGACATCTAATATATAGGCACTGTAGTAAAATGGGGGAATGAACCTTTCGGTGACGCGGGACTTGGATCTGAAATCAAGAACTGTGGATGCTAACTTATCGGACAGTATATTTTCCCAATCCATTATTTCACCACTACATGCCGCCTCCATTAAGGGGACCATTTCTATGGAAAAATTGTCGGAATCATATAATCCCCACAACCTACACATCATTATCCCAGCATAGCAATAAGGAGAGCATAGAGAATCGACCGAGTACTTACCCGAAGATTCGTGCTTGTGTTTTGCTGGATTTTGTCTCCAATCCTGAATGGGTTTGGATTCAGTCTCATTCTCAGCTCGGAATTTCTCCAGAAATGCCGTGTTATATTTCTTCTATGGCACCGGTAAATGATACATTTGCCTTAAATCGTCAGCTTGAAAGGAATCGAAAATTCTCCCATCTCTGGTGCTGAAGGTTCTGTCTCTAATTGGGATTTCCTAAATCGCCCATCTAACCACATCTGTATATGGGAGGGTTTGCTCTCGAGCCGCTGTTCGATGAAGAAAAGAGTTGGCTAAATCCCTTAGATTAGCCTCGGATTTTCGAGTGCTGTCAGCTGAGACTTGTATTGCTGTCACCCTTGGCTCTTCGGCTTCGATCAAATTATAGGTCCCTTGGCAAGTAGTTCTGGCAAGTCCTAGGCATGTAGTATCCGAGATTAGTCCTTTCTTTTTAGTACTTGTATCAACGATAGGTTGCTCAGTGGCCAGCGAAGCAGAAGCCATTGTAGTTTTCTTGGACTTCTTCCCCATTCAGCTTGAATCTGTTACTTCGGAAGAATTCTGCACAGAAATGATAATGAACATAACACAGAAAATGATATCGCAAATCAAACATGAGTAAGATATATATCGATAAATGCATGGCGAATGATTAACTTGAGGTTGCCTCGGATACAATCTGTAAAAATATCTCAGGCTTGCTGTTTCATTAAATGGTCGTTACGCCCTGTCAATCCTATAAATGCCCGTCAATTCGATTAATGGCCGAATGATTTATTTGAAGCATGCCTTGGATGTTTTGCCGGTTTAGCGCGGATGAATGGCTATTCAGAAGTTAAGGCTTTTAATACAAATAAATCGTAATAAACCTCCTTTAAGATTTTCTTTGAAATCTGTGCTTTTGGCTTTATCACAATTGGGCGTCGGGGGAGATCATAAATTATTATATTAGTTCCATTTGGAATCGTCGATCGCCGAGAGCGATATCGCATCGCGTCAGGAGTATTGAGTGGGACACTTTAAAAGCATGCATAGATGATCGTCGATTGCCGATAGCGATATCGAATCGCATCGGAGCAAAAGGGAGCTTTATTGTGCCAGTTCATTATCACCGATTTCCAATAGCCTATTTCGCATTGGAGAAAACCAATGGGTCCTTAAGTTGTGTTTCCTTCGTCATTGCGATATGCGATCTTGAGATCGCTTTATCACAATGATAAAAGATTAATCATTTATATGTAAGGCCTTTGATTGGTTTATTCAGAAAGGTTTTTGGTAATGTTTTATTTTATTATTTCTGACCTTTTTGAATAAAACTAAGTTGATACCAATTAAAATTAAAACTAAAAAGGGACCCATTTCATATTATAGTTTTGGGATAATAATGATATGAAATGGGGGGTTGTTGTAGGGCACAACAATTGGCGATTCGCTGGAAGAAACAATTATCTCTGAAAAGTATGGAAATACTTAAACTATTTCAAAATAGAAATTTCATCAAAGGGGAAAATTATAATATAACTAGGTATACTTGCATTCCAAACAAAATGAAACTTTCTTTGCTAATTCCCTGTCTTGTTTAAAATTAGATACATTCTAAAGTTTAAATTGGCATCTATTGGTTGATAATGATAAAACAGAAAACGTTTCCAAATTAGCTTTTAAAATTAACTCCTTTGTCATAGGTAAAGCCTCTGCTGCCGTCAAACGTTTATAGTTTCAACAGGGATACCTTTTAACCATGTCATTGTCCATTGTCCCATTCACCTTAGAGTATGATTAACATAATGAATTCAAAATGTGTTTTTCACATTTTGCATTTCTTTTCTATTTTTTGTTATTTTTGTAAGATAAAAATCCATTGCCCTTGTTTGGTGGCCAGCTGAGTGACAATGCCATTCACTGGTAGTAATCTAACCAAACAAGATGGCTCGTGATGAGACCCCTTGTCTTACAATTTAAGTCATTACCTTGTTTTGGTATGTAGTATTGGTAATTTCGGCTAAACTATTTCCCTATGAACATGGTAAGAAAGCTTGTAATAAGACCTCTTATCTTTTATATCCAATATTCTTAGAATCGCACTCTGAGTAATCACAATCTTTGGTGAGTGGGATAGAAAATTTTCTCCTTAAGAGTAAATGGATGACAAGGTAAGAGTTGAAGATGCTGAAATTGCATTAGTTCCTATTTTGATATTGATAACCTTTCTATGACCAATTTGAAAACCTAAAAAGATTTACAATATTTATAAACTTTGAGAGGGGTTCACTAAGATTGCAGTGTAGTTTCAGAATGCAATTATATCTAATTTCCTAGAAATCATCTCTTTTGTTTAAGACTTCTATTATTTTAAAAGTAAATATCACACTACTTGTTTTAATCAACTCTTTAAGTACAGCAAAGGTCAATGGAAGATACCTCACAACCTTTTTTTCTAATGCTCCTACAAACTATGAAAATGCTATTTAAAATGAGAAGGGGTTACATCCTCAATTGAAGAATTTATTTAAGATAAGGCCATTAACAGGGAGAGAATCTCTCAACCCTGATAAATCTTGTAATATGAAGGTTGAATGGCCTATCTTTTCATAGATATGAAATGGTCCAAGCCACATCTTCTGAAATTTGGTGTGTTTTCCCTTATCTTCATGGGCTTTGTCCCATTTCAGAACTAAATCACCGACTTGAAATTATTTGGAACCGGATGAAAGTGAATCAAATGATGACTTGATGATCTGCTGATGTTTGGCATGAATGAATTTTTCTTTTTCTCTTTCTTCTTCTAATTTTAGAATTTTCTCATGTCTAAGTTGTAAAGAAGAAGAGGGGCTTTCTTCAATAAATTGAACTAGGGCTAGAGAAGGGAGGACAAGATTTTTTGGTAGCACTGCTTCTTTTCCATACACAAGATTAAATGGGGAAGAACCTATAGAAGCTTTTTGCATTATCCTATCAACCCATAATGAAAATATTAAAGATTTGTGCCAGTTTTTATGATTTTGTTCGATAGTTCGCTTAATAATTTTAATCAGATTTTTATTCATAGATTCTGCTAAACCATTTCCCTGGGGATAATAATTAGCAGAGTATTTGAGTTTAAGTCCTCTTTTAATTGCGAAATCAAACATAGCATTTCTTGAAAAGTAAGATGCATTATCAAAAACAAGAGAATTCAGGACACCAAACCTGGTAATGATGAATTGGTCTATGAATTCAATAATAGCTTCAGAATTTGTTGTCTTTAAAGGAATCTCTTCAACCCACTTGGTAATGTAATCAATAGTGTTAAGGATATACTTATGCTGTTTGGAAGAATGTGGAGTAATTTCTCCAACGATGTCCAATCCCCATTGCTCAAATGGTTTTTCAATGTTGACTGGTTGCAAAGGGAAGGCTGATTTCCTTTGTCTTCCACTAGAAGTTTGGCAATTTCGGCATTTCCTTACATATTCATGAGAATCTCTAAATAGAGTGGGCCAATAATATCCAACATGGATGACTTTGTGATCTGTTGTATCAGCTCCAAAGTGGCCTCCTGTCGGTCCATCATGTAATTCCTACAAAATCTTTTGTGCTTCAAGTTTTTCTAGGCATCTCAATAAAATTGAATCATAATTTTGCCTAAAAATCACATCATCAATAATGGTAAAAAAAAAATCTTTCAACCTTATGGCCCTTTTGCTTTTGTAAGACAGGTTAGGAGGTGCATATCCATTTTTCAAATAAAATATTAAATCAACATATTGTGATTCAGAGTCAACGATACTTATCTCGTTGATCTCTTCAAATTGATCTGTATCACCTGATTTTGGAATGTTGGATGCTCCTGCCAACAACCTGCAAAAACCTTGACTTCTAACAATCTTTGCTAACTTAATTTCTAGGTCGTATTCTTGAAGTGTTGTTACCCAGTTTTCCCTTTTTTCTCCCAATTCTCTTTGGATTAATAGTTGCCTTACTGAAGGGAAAGGAACTATAACTTTTGTATGGGCTTTTAAAAGGAAGGGTCTGTAATGTTTAACAACTTTATATACAGCAAAGGCCTGTTTTTCTACTTCGGAGTAATTTAGTTCAGCACCCTGAAGATTTGAACTATAGAATGAAATGGGTGCTTCCAAATTTTGATTGTTGATCTGTGTGAGTATTGTAGCATGAGAGAAATTGGATGCGATAATATACAATGTAAAATGATTAGAAAAATTAGGGGTATTTAAAGCAGGGGCATTGATTATTGATTGTTTGATCAATTCAAACGCTTCCTTTTCTGTCGATCCCCATTTAAAGAATGAATTTTTCTTAATCATAGTTTGAAGTGGAAAAATGATTTGAGAAAAGTCTGGAATGAATCTTTTAACAAAATTGATTTGGCCTAAAAATGACTGCATGGATTTCTTATTGTGAGGAAAAGGGATTTCAGGGATTTCTTTGATCTTGTCCGGATCAATATAAATGCCATATTTAGAAACAATAAAGCCTAGGAGCTTTCCTTGATCAAGAGCGAAAAAGGACTTTTTAGGGTTAAGGGAAATACCATATTTCTTACAGCGTTCAAATATTTGATTTAAATCATGCAAGTGATTGGATCTCTCTTTAGAAAATACAGTAATATCATCTAAGTAGATGACTACTGTTCTGTTAATTAACCCTTTAAAAGCGATATCCATTTCTCTTTGAAATGTGGCTCCTGTATTAATAAGTTCGAAAGGCATTTTCTGATACGCATACGTTCCCCATTTTGTTCTGAATGTGGTTTTGAGTCGGTCATCAGGATGGGCCAAAATTTTATTATATCCTGAAAAACCATCCAAAAAGGACATTAACTCTGAGCCTGGCACTAATTGGAGTATCTGCTCCATAGTGCGTAATGGGAAGTTGTCTTCTAAACTGGCCTTATTTAAATTTCTGAAATTGACACAAATCCTTATGTTGCCATTTTTCTTTCTGACTGGTACCATATTGGAGACCCAGTTTGAGTGCCGAACAGGAAAAAATAATCTTAGCTTTCAAGAGTTTATTGAGTTCTGATTTTATTTGACTCTCTAAGTTTGGATGTATTTTCCTCAACTTTTGTTGAACTGGTTTCTGTTCGGGAAGCATCGGAATAGTATGCCGGATAATGGATGTATCATACGTTTTTAGATCGTCATATTTCCAAGAAAAAATATGATTATTCTTGTGTAACAATCTAATGAATGCTTCCTTTTCTTCCACGGAAAGTCCTAATCCTAAATTAATATTTTGAGGAGTTTGTTTGGTGCTGAGGTTTATCAATTCAAACCTTAAGGTAGAGTTCTGGAGCTTGGTATTGGTCATAGGTTTAAACCTGTCTTTAATGTCGTAAAGATCCTCAAGATTCACTACAGGCTTTGGGATTGAATTTTCTTCATGCTTACCTCGCATCTGAATATCATGTTCGTCTTCCTCAATGATTTGATTATCATAGGATTTTTCGGAGGTTAAAAACTGTAAAATATCCTCATCGTGGTTGAATACTCTCCAACTAGTGACATTGTCAGGAATTGATGGCCTAAAGGGCAATTCTACTGAAAATCTATCTGGGCTATAGTCTTTGGAAGGGAGGAGCTTGGAAGCGACATTGGCTAGCAAGTCGGCTGCTAAATTTTGAGACCTGGGAATGGAAGAAATATTGAATGCTAAAAAGTGGGAGGTGAGTTCTTGTACTAGCGATTGGTAATGTTTGAGATGGTTTGAAAGGCAATGAATTGTATTCCTTACCTAATTAACAATGATATTAGAATCTCCAAACACTTTCAAGTATTTGACTTTGAGTCCAATCTATTTATATAATCCTTGGACTAATGCTTCGTACTCAGCTGTATTATTGGTGCATTCAAACTCTAGCCTGCAGGATAGCATTGTTTTTTCTCCTTGTGGGCTAACCAAAATACATCCTGCTCCTGATCCTTCGTTAGATTTGGACCCATCGAAATATAGAGACCAAAATAAAGAATTATCTACAATCTTACTTACAAAATTCTCAGTAACATTAACACATTTAGACCTGTCAGTCTGCGAAAAGTTTTCAATTTGTGATGCGAAATTTTTTACCGAGAAAGGAGATGGTTGGGCAATATAATTGCCAAAAAATGATTCAGAAGAATAATTTCCTAAGATATTGTTGTGAAACGCAATTGGTTGATTTTCTTGTTCGAATTCTGTAACAGTGTGGGTCATATGTTTCTCCTGATCGATCTTTATTTGATTCGGCTTACCCTTATAGGGGAGCCACATGTGGGACCAATCGGTGGAAATATACCCATGGAGCTTTTCTGACCAATCCCTGCTTAAAATTAAACCATAGAACTCAGGTATATCGGCAATTAGGATATCAATCCTTTGGAATACTCGTGGATCCGCCGATAACCTGATTGTAACAGAGTTTATTTCCCCTAAAACTTGAACTTTAGTTCTATCTAACTGCACAATGTGAATTGAAGATTTCTGGGGGTCTATGTTTAGTTTAGAACAAACTGAAGCAGGAATTATATTAGATGATGCCCCAGAGTCAATTAAGCAGTTATGTAGATTTCGATTGTAATTTTCATATGTTAAGAGGAAAGGAGGAGTATGGGAATTTGATCTATCTCCAATTAGAATCGTATCAGTTGCCTCAAATCTACTAGAAGGTGGTTGTCCTGAATCGCTTTCAGCTTTAGTACTAGGAAGAGGTGAAGAAGAAACTGCATTAAGTTCTTTGAGAAGTAATTTTTGTTGATGTTTTAATTTACTAAGTTCAAACATGGTGATGTTTGCCTTAGTTTTCTTCATGTCATCAACGATATTATAGTCCATCAAATCAGATACTACCAATGTCTTAGATGACCAAGGTATATTGGAGGATGACGGTTGATTTTGAGATAATGTTGCGGGTGGCTTCCTTGTGGGTACCATTTCCTTTGTAGTATTAGTACCAGCACTCCTTTTCTTTAGATTGGCCTGAACAGGTTCAGGAGTAGCTTTACTCCTGATAGTCACGGGAAACGCTTCTTGCTCAGCATCAGTATCGGAATTAGGGAGTATAAAGTCCCACATTCCATGGCATTCAACGACTTCCTCTTCTTCTAATTCATCGGAGGGTGTAATTGTTTCTTCTTCTTCTTCTTCCTCAAGATCTGAATCTGCATAGGATATGAAATTTGGAGGCTTGGACTCGGGTTTTTTGAAATTCCTATAAGGTTTCTTTGTTGAGGACTCTTCTACTTGCTTCTTAATCTCAACCATTTCGTTTGACATGGTTTTAAGGAATTTTTGAAGGCCCTCCATGTCGTATGGATCCTTAGTGATCTTCTTCTTTGAATCATCCTTGAAAGACACTTTTTTGGATTTTCGTTCCTCTAGAGTAGTTTTCTTTTCTAAAGCGATTACACTTTTTTCGACAACGAGGGCTTCTTTCATGTTTTCGGCCAATGTAGGTTGTTTAGCCCTATCCACAAAAATGGCTATCTTTGAGGGTAAGGCTGCAATATACCATTTGCTTCTAACTTGTTCGCTTGGCTTATCATCGGTAGGGATTTTGTTCAAGAGTTTGTTAAATCGGGAGTTAAACTCCTTAATGGGTTCTCTTGACTCGATCCTTAGATTGGAAAGGTCATTGATGAGTGTAGCCAAGGATCTATCATCGCCATATTTGGTAAGAAACTGTTCTTGAAATATATTCCAACTAGTGATGGATCCAGCGGGTAAGGAAAAATACCAAGATCCTGCTGATCCTTGTAATGTATAGGGGAACAATCTAACTACAACATCTTCTTCTGTTACTCCCTTCAAATTCACTGACAACATAAAATTATTTATGTGTTCCTCTGCTGATGTTCTAGCATCTGGATTGAACTTTGGTAACCATTTCTCAGGATAATCAAGTAATGGATGTAAAGGCGCAGGCATGGTGACTGCACCAGGACTTCTCCATGGTCTTTGAGCCATTTTGGGAGTACCAGCGATTGCCTGCGGTGTTCCAGGTGCTTGGGGGGAGGTGGAAATGAAGACTGAAAGGATTGCGATGTTGGAGGTGAAGTCCCTCGGTGAACAACAATATGTAATGGTGAAGTGGGTGTTTGACTTCGCATAGGTGATGATGAAATGGAAGATGATGGAGAAAAGGTTTCACTACCAGAACCTCCAGTGTTATTTTTAATCCTTTTCCTTTCGGGCAAAGGAAACTCAGGTGGTTCAATACCTAATTTTTCACTTTGAAGTCTGGTAAGGTGAGGAGGTAAGTGGAATTGCGAAGTTTGACTGCCTTGTGATACTTCAGATCTAGGAGGTGAAATCGAGAAGCCTTGAAGTTTCTGGATGATAGATTGAACTTCAGGGGACTCCAGACTTAAGTGTTCTGAAGTATGATGAGGTTGAGCAGTAGTGGTTGATCCTTCCTCATCTCATCTGGATACTGATGATTCAGAGTGCAAACGAGAGGTCCGAGGAGAGGTGGAGGGTGATTTACTCTGTGAATGGTATGTAGGTTTTGGCTTACTTTCCATTCATAGTGGATGCCCTCCTTCTAGCGACAGAAATGTTGATGCCCCGAAAATCATTGTATCAACATTAGGGGATAACCACCCGGTCCGGACCTTAATACAACTCCTTTTCCGTTTAGGATGGTGGCTCTAACTGGATATAATGGGACCAGATTCCCAATAATGAATAAAAGGGGTGGATGAGCGATGGGTTGTCTGATCTGATGATAGGCGAATAAATTAATCTAACAACAAAATAAGAGAACTAATACTAATCCCGAGAACAATTATTCCAAGGAAATGCAGCGTTTGATGATCTTTGTCTATTGACAGGCATATAGATGACTCTGTAGAATAAACATAGATATTCATTCATTCAAAGATTACTTCATCTAAATAGTTAAACAAAGCGATTAACACAAGATTGTTGAACTTATCATTTATATCATTGATACATACATGATTGAAAGAAAAGCATACTATAAGCATCCAATAGTGGAATGAATAAAGAATGTTGTTAGAACACATATATATATGCGATAATAGCAAGAGCGATCAAATGACAATTCATATAACAAGAATGATTCCAGACATAGATAATAGTACCATATGAGCTGCTAATCAATCCCAATATCAATCACTTTCTGAAATTCTTCCTTCAACGCAGAAATGATTTCAAACAAAGACAGTAGTGCACATTTGTATAAAAGTTTCCTTATCAAAATTAGAATGATTGGTCCAATTTCGTAAAAGAATATCCCTGAAGTACAATAGTGCAACTTCAGGGTTTAAGTCATATACAAAACTTTACGACCCTTTCTAAATGCATGAAAGGGTCTATAAATACTACAATAAACTAAAAATCTATGAAACCAAAATCCTACTTAATTGGTATCAATTAATAATAAATATCTTCTCGGCAGTGATCTGGCAGTCGGCGATGTCAATCATCACTCAGGCTGTTTGCCTTTAAACCTGAGCTAGCTTATCGCAAGCATTGGCTCCACTTCGGGTGTTCTGTTGAGGCGAGAACTGAGTTGGGAAGCAAAGGTGGCATCCTGAATATCGGGGATAATACACCCGATCGCATCTGTGAGGCATTTGAGGGCGGCTCTATGGTTGTGCGGCTTCACTAAAATGAACCAATAGGCATCCCATGTCAAGCTATTAATTCCCGCGATTAACCTTCCATTTTTCTCCAGCTCCGGGTAACATGACTATTCCAATATTTTCGTTGCTGTTAATTTTCCTGGAGTACATTGAGAAATCATGTTAGACAAGTAAAGAGTATTATTAACCAATTCAACCAAATTACTAGTGGTTGTCTTGCATCTTGAAATCGCTCGTTCTGCCTTCATTAACTGAGATTGCCATTCTGTAAATAATATTTCTTTGTGCGATTCTAGAATCCTTGGTAGTTTAGCTGCCTGTCCTTGATTGGTATCTTGCCAATCCAGAAAATTGGTCGATGTTTCTTCGGCTTGATCCAAATCTGTCCTTGCCTTTTCTACTTTTTCACTTATGGATGCCGCTAAATCGCATAATGGTTCTGCCTGGGTGATTTGCTAACACAAAATCTTCATCTGATTTATCAATCCCTTGTTTAATTGAAATGCCTCTGCTTTGAACTCATTTATCTGTGGGAGCTTCTTTGTTTGCTCAAGTTGAGCTGATAATTGAGCAATCTGCTCATCCTTGGATTTCAGCATTTGCTCATTTGATGCTTTTAGTTGCGTCAATGCCTCAGATATCTCCTTTTTCTTTTGGACTGCACTGTCATCAATCCTCTATTTTTCTTCCTATTATTGTTTAGTCAACTGATTGTTTATTTGTTGTTGTACTAGCAATTGTTGTTCTGCGTGCTCTACCTTTTGCTGCGCTTCCGATAATTGTGCTTGTACAGAAAAGATATCCTGGTCTTTTGTCTTCAATAAACTGCTCACCTCTGACGCTTTGTCTATTTTCGCTGCCGAATAGGCTCCAACATATTGCAATAGTTTTGTCAAATCATGAGAGGGGTCGAATTCCTCTTTCCATAGCACATTGCCCGTTACTGTTTGTTCTGGGAATAAAGAAGGTTGATCAGTCCTTCTCCTCTTCCTTTGTTGTTTCACTACAACTTTATGCCATGGGCTATAGAAGACATCCAAGGGAGGAATGTCTTCAATTGTCAAAATGACTTCGCCGGAAGGATTCTTTGGGATTATTTCCACTTCTTTTGATTTGGGTGGGTCGTTGGTTTCACCTGAAACCTGCTTTGAAGTCGCCTCTTGTGTATTGACTTCTTTTGAAGTCTCGTCATCTTTAGAGCATTCCAGATTGCCGATAATCAAATTAAATTGCTGCCATTCCTGGAGCAATTTCGGATCAATCTGTCTATCTTCATTTACATTTAAACTGCTCTGTTCTTCCTCTTTCACCTAGGTCTCTTCTTGTCTTTGCTCATGCACTTCCTCCTGTTTCTTTGATGTAACAGGAGGTTCTTTATCATGTTGCTACTTAGGTTCGCTTGATTCTGTTGTTGGAGTTGTCGCTAACAGATCTAGAGGCAGAGTTTGCAACCTCTGCTCTCTAAGTCTGTTGAATTCAACTAGTCCTTCATCTTTATATTCAATTATAACGAGTGATTTAACTTGATACATTGACTCGACCGATGCGAAAAAATCCTCAAATCTATCTTCTTTATGCTCGAACTTGGTCAATTTGGCCTGTTCGAGTGCACTATAGGCGGCTTTGTTTGGATTAAATCGCCTGGTCGGTAGAGTTGCCAGGGTTAATGAGTTTATTTTCTCAGCTTCTTTCTCTGCATGTTTGAAATCATGTAGAGTGTAGATACCACATCTCAAGGGAAAAGAGGGCCAGACGTTCTTCTTAGCTTTCTTTAGAGTTTGTGTAACCCCATCGGTGATGATCTCATAAGCTATTTCCCTGGCCAGCAGTTTATCAAGGATGTATAGAGGAAGAACGTGGGGTTTTGCTTGATTGCCAAAAACTCTGATATAAGTGAACTTTTCTTCCCCGAACGAACTTCCTATGGATGTTAAATCAATCCCTGCTTGGTAGGAAATCTTAGGGGCAAGCTTATTGAAAATAGAATGATGAATGAGAAACATGAAGCCGTTTCACATTTGATACAAATGGTGCTTGTAGTTGGTTTTCCACAACTTTTGATGGTATACGTGAACGGGTGCAGGGTCTTGCGACATCCACCTCCATTCGAGCACAGGAAATTCAGAATTAAAACACAGGACATCTAATATATAGGCACTACAGTAAAATGGGGGAATGAACCATTCGGTGACGTGGGACTTGGATCTAAAATCAAGAACTGTGGATGCTAACTTATCGGACAGTATATTTGCCCAATCCATTATTTCACCACTACATGCCGCCTCCATTAAGGGGACCATTTCTATGGTAAAATTGGTGGAATCATGTAATCCCCACAACCTACACATCATTATCCCAGCATATCAATAAGGAGAGCATAAAGAATCGATCGAGTACTTACCCGAAGATTCATGCTTGTGTTTTGCTGGATTTTGTCTCCAATCCCGAATGGGTTTGGATTTAGTATCATTCTCAGCTCGAAATTTCTCCAGAAATGCCGTGTTATATTTCTTCTCGGGAACCGGTAAATGATACATTTGCCTTAAATCCTCAGCTTGAAAGGAACTGAAAATTCTCCCATCTCTGGTGCTGAAGGTTCTGTCTATAATTGGGATTTCCTGAATCGCCCATTTAACCACATCTGTATATGGGAGGATTTGCTCTCGAGCTGCTATTCGATGAAGAAAAGAGTTGGCTAAATCCCTTAGATTAGCCTCGGATTTGCGAGTGCTGTCAGCTGAGACTTGTATTGCTGTCACCCTTGGCTCTTCGGCTTCGATCAAATTATAGGTGCCTTGCCAAGTAGTTCTGGCAAGTCCTAGGCATGTAGTATCCGAGATTAGTCCTTTATTTTTAGTACTTGGATCAATGACAGGTTGCCCTGTGGCCGGCGAAGCAGAAGCCATTGTAGTTTTCTTGGACTTCTTCCCCATTCTGCTTGAATCTGTTACTTCGGAAGAATTCTGCACATAAATGATAATGAACGTAACGTAGAAAATGATATCGCAAATCGAACATGAGTAAGATATATATCGATAAATTCATGGCGAATGATTAACTTAAGGTGGCCTCGGATACAATCTATAAAAAGATCTCAGGCTTACTGTCTCATTAAATGGCCGTTATGACCTGTCAATCCTATAAACGCCCGTCAATTCGATTAATGGCTGATTGATTTATTTGAAGCATGCCTTGGATGTTTTGGCAGTTTAGCGCGGATGAATGGATATTCAGAAGTTAAGGCTTTTAATACAAATAAATCGTAATAAACCCGCTTTAAGATTTTCTTTGAAATCTGCGCTTTTTGCTTTATCGCAATTGGGCGTCGGGGGAGATCATAAATTATTATATTAGTTCCATTTTGAATCCCCGATCGCCGATAGCGATATCGCATCGCATCGGGAGTATTGAGTGGGACACTTAAAAGCATGCATAGACGATCGCCGATTGGCGATAGCGATATCGCATCGCATCGGAGCAAAAGGGAGCTTTATTGCGTCAGTTCATTATTGCCGATATCCGATAGCCTATTTCACATCGGAGAAAAACAATGGGTCCTTAAGTTGTGTTTCCTTTGTCATTGTGGTATGCGATCTTGCGATCGCTTTATCGCAATGATAAAAGATTAATCATTTATATGTAAGGCCTTTGATTGGTTTATTCAAAAATGTTTTTGGTAATGTTTTATTTTATTATTTCGGACCTTTTTGAATAAAACTAAGTTGATACCAATTAAAATTAAAATTAAAAAGGGACCCATTTCATATTATAGTTTTGGGATAATAATGATATGAAATGGGGGGTTGTTGTAGGGCACAACAGGTTCTCATCCTCTTCTTCGATAGTCACATTGTAGCACTCCATTATGTGGCTTAGCTAGGTGGTCCAATCCGGTTGAATTAAGTCCAAGGGATCCTATGGTACTCTGAAGATTACTGCCTTAACTTCCTACAATTCCTCCTTAATACTCTCAAACACATTCTCAAAGATAAACATCAACAAGAATCATTGTCACAGAACATCCCATTCTTCAATGTCAATGTAGAGCTCTATTTCTAGGTACTAGTTCAAATGTATTACATCAAAAGTATGACAAAACAAATGCACCTATTTAGGTTGAGGCTCCTCTCCATAAACCTTAGTCCATTTGGCCAGGTGATCGCATGGATCATCCCTTCCATCACATTTCTTTGTTATCCACAGTTTTGGGTGACCAAATCACAATCTCATCATCTTTTGATATACGCACCAATCATTAAAATTGCCCTTGTGCGTAGCCCACCATCTCATAGTTATAGCACACAACACCCAATCTAGGGCCTGGAAACAATGCTTCTCTTGCACTTACCTTTCGAATGCATCCAAAATGTTATCGAACTTATTTAAACCATCATAGAAGGAAAAATTCCTTACGTCCAATGATACATAGCATAACGACATGGTCATCATATTACAACATAGAGTAGATACTTCATGGAATTGATTCTACCAGTGTTCCAACTCCTTATCTCAATCTGATGTGCAGGAACTTTTGCGGTCCCAATAAATGCATCCATCTACTTTCGGCATCACCCAATCCTGATCTCACACTATTATCTTATAGATCTGGTCTAGATGATGATCATTGTCATAATTGTAGACTGGTTCAGTATAGCGTGGTCCTTCTGCAAGGTCTAAGGGAACTACTATGCGAAGTGATTTATTCAAACATATCATCTTTTACTTCTTCAAATTGATTAGCCCTTTCATGTCGGTGGCCCAATCGATCCAAAGGAGCGCATGGTAGGGATTGCTGTCATCCACAATCTCTATCACTTCAAAGTCAGCCAATGTGTTCGTGCCTTCAATATCAACTATCACTACCTGTAATCATCCTATGGGGATGATTTTTTGTTGATTTTGCATTCTTAAATACATCGGAGACCATTGGAGTGTAGGTCTCCCCATCCTCTTCGAGGTTTGTTTAGGTAAGACACTCACATCCGACCCCAGATCCAAAATTACTTGATCCATTTCATATTCTCCTATCTGTGCAGTGAGCCTCATTTCGTGCCACATTCATGCCTTATGCCTACCAATCTTCTTGACTACGCATTGTCAATCATGAGTGTTTTCTTTCCCAGAACACTTATTTATGAGTTCCTGTATTGCTTTCACAACTTTGCTATCACATAACAACTTCATATAGGTCTCCAAGAAAGTAGTAAGAATTGAAGGGTCCATCTCTTCAGCTAGCTTGTTCTAGATTCTTGAGGTAGAGGCCTCAACGAAGCTTTTCTTTGCTTCCATAAAAATTTTTTTATGTGCATGCTTCAAATCAAATTTGATCTCCCTTTCTATAGCTTTGCAGACCCATTAACTTTCTTTAGGATACTTCTCCTTATATTTGCGAGTCCTCATCCCACTTGGCAGCACAATATTTACCTTGGGATACTCTTTGTAAGTCTCATCCCTCATCATCTAGAGGTTCTGAGTCGGCTGCAGAGGTCGTGCCCCATTTTCACGTATCTTAGCTAGCAATACTAGGAAATCCTTAGTTGCTTGGTCAAACTGAATACAATATTGGCATGACATACATGTAGGATTCGGGAAGTCTTGCGTGTAGTGTCCCGACCCTTCATAGTTGTAACAAATGACTTTTCCCTGACCTCTACGGGGTCCTCCTCCACCTCAGCATCGTCTATGCCCCTGATATTCACCTCATGCTCCTCCAATACCTTGGTTCGGAGGTTTGGTTTGTGCTTGCACCTTATATGCAGACGTTCTATCCACCATTAACTTGTAACTACAAGAATTTCACTCACCATGACCCATTGATTAGCAGAAGTTGCAGAAGAGTTATTGTGGTGTGTACACAAATTTCTACAGCAAACGGTAATTGTCTGTAACATCTTTTCCAACTATGTGACAGTGAGCACACCATAGCCCAAGCCCTGTACATGGTCTTGTTTGAGCTTCCAGCCTTAGAGGAATTGGTCCCCCTCGTGCAACATAATTTTCGATGACTCGATAGTGATCTATGTCATGCATTGACTTTTTCACTTCAAGCACCAAACTTCTTCACACACCTCTAGCCTATTTGTTTTATCTTTCTTCAGAATATGCATCTCTACGTAAAGGTTCTGCAACTGTGCATGAATCTATTGAACCCCCATATTAACATCTTGTATCAGTGTCTCATGTAATCTCATCGCAATTTCTAGGGCTTCCGCCCGGGTCCCAATCTTTTTTTGTGATATCACAACCCTGAGATGAGGTAGGAGTGAGGCCAAAAACCATTCGCAGTGTTTTGCATATGTCAGATTCATGTTAGCTTCCTGGATTATACACTTCAATCTCTGATCCATATCCAAGGGTGTCTCGTGAGGCTTCGTCATGATCTCTTTGAATCCCAGAATTGATTGCACTTCAGACTTAGATCTACTAAATTATTTATTTAGTGCGGTTTGGATAGCTACCAACACAGATGTCAGGTTATCAGTGCAGTACTTAATGTACCATGTTACTGTGTGATCATGCAGAACACTAACCAATGTTACTTTCTTCATTTTATCATCTATGATACCCTTAGCTTCCCATAAAGCCTTTACGAGAAGCCAAAGTTGGTAAAGATCCTCATTTTCAAAGCCTTTCAACACAGGTAGCTTTACTAAGTTCACCATACTGAATGGTGGCTTAGGTGGCGATGGTATAGGAAAAGGTTTATGTGCCAAAGGTGAAGCTGGAGGTGGTGTGGGTGGATGGGTTATTCATGGGAACCTTGCTTTATCAATTGAAAAACACTCTATGGAGAAGCCTGTGTTGCTTCCTCATCATCACTCAGGGGAGGTTCAATTAGAGGACTATATTCAAGGCCTCCTTTCCCTGCATTTCTGAAGGGTTTTACACTCCTGGTGGCCCCAAACATCAATGTAGATGCATAACTGACTTTTCAAACAAAAGCATCTTAATCCAAGTAATTAAAGACTTTAAATACTTACCCATGGCCCCTTGAAGAAGCGGTGGTCCACTTTGATATAGCTAATCTAGGTATTGACTGTAAACTCTTTCACACATCCTCCTATGATACAATTGAGCCAATGACCAACAACACATGTGATCCTATCTTCAGAGGCTTCTAATGTCTACGCTAACTTTGGTGTCTAGACTATTAGAATGTCAAGCCTCCATCTTCCTTGGCTTTCTGCCAATTTGCGATCCACTCACATAACTTGACCGAGAAGGAACAAAAGAAAATGTCGTGTATCTCTATGTACAAATATCTATCCAACCACTGTTCTTTTCTCAATCGCAGATTCATGGATCTTTCTATCCAACCAGTTTTCAATCTCTTTCTTAGTTGGATTCGAGTGACGCAACGTCACACATCTCTTTATGCAGATCTTGGTCCTTGCAAAGTAACCATTTGTTGGCTTGATGGGGCCTCACCCAGGATCAACGTTAATTAGCCAAGAAAATCCCTACACTACTGGCCCTTTTGACATCAATCCATGGAGCGTGGACTGAAGTCTCACCCGAAGCAGTATCGGGGGATGAAAAAATAAAGTTTCCACACCTTGAGATGGTAGTGATGTCGTTTTACACCCTAATCCTTCCTTCACACAGATGGATAAGTTTTTTAAGGCTTATCGATATACTTTTATTATTCGGCTTGGAGACCTTTGCGAAGGTCTACGATCCTCCTTCACTTCCCATAAATAGGCAAGTTGGACACTTATACGCCTCTTTAATTACTCTTACTATTGTATTTACCCAAATTAGCTTAAGTAATGGATAACTTCGCCATGCATTACAATTATCTTTGCACAAACAAATATTCTTACTTGCATTCATATAAAAAATTAAAATACATAGATTCATGCATCAATACAACATTAAATCATAAACCTAGTATTCAACATAACATAATAGAATGCATTCATAATAGAAGTAAAATAGTTCATACATAAGTAATTCCAGAATAATTCTCTTTATTGATGTTCAGATCTCCTTTACACATTATAACTACCCTGTTCAGACAGCTACAAGGGTCTACGCCCTCACCTGTGGATTTCAACCCTAGGCTTCTACACACACAACTATAGAGCCTCTCTCCCACACTAAGATTCTTTGCTCTTAGCTCTCAGAGAACCATTACATTCATCAACATCAACTATGAACTAAAGATTGCCTTACACTCTTCTAAGACTTCCCTTTTTATATAATCCCATGGTCCACAGACCAAGGGTGGATCTCATAAAGTTGACGCAAGTTACATAAACTAAGGGTGGAAACGCTTGATGACACTTTACATCTTCGCACTCCGCGACGAGAAAATGTGGAGAGGGGGTCAACTGAATAATCCGCTAAGTAGCATAACACAAGTTTGGATATGCTAGGGTACAAACCTTGAGAGAGAAGAGACAAATGGTGTAATTATTTTGCCCCTTTAGCCCTACAACCTACATAATATCTAAAGCTCTTGAGCTTGAAAAATATCTTCACCTAGAATTAGTCTTTCATTGATATATATTTATAAGAAATTTCGTAACTATTTTTGTTGGCACAGTTTCACTAATTAACTAAACGGCTTTTATAGTTGGAATTTGAGCAACATTGTTATTCCTTTTTGTTGAAGGTGGATTTTTTAATGCATAAATGGATTTATTGCCATTAAAAAAAAAACTAAAATGTTTAGACTAATTTTCATGTTAAACAACTTAAACATACTATTCTTAAATATATCTATTGGATTTTTGGCAAAATTGAAGAAAAAGGTGCGTTGAAAATGACAATTTCATTTATTTATTAGACTAGGCTCTCATTGTTTAAAATGAAATATTAGGTATATAAATGGATTCAACACCATAAAAAATTCATGATGTACACAAACTTTGCAAATTAAATAACCTAAACTTATGATTCTTAAAAATTTCTACTATATTGTGAGTAAAATCTAGAAGAAAAATATTGGAGAAACAGCCATTTCGTCTACGAGCTAGACTACATGGTTTTAGCTATTCATCCAAGTTTTATTAATCTATAGGTAGTTATATAAAACACAATGTTTTCTTTAATCATAAAAAAATAGCCATTATAATTTAATGAGACGTTTTATTCATGAAAATACACACACACACACACACACACACACATATATATATTAATTTGATATTTTAAAAATACAATTTTATGTAATTAATTAATTTAAAATATCATAATTTAAATATTTTAAAATAGTGTACTCTAATGGTGAATCTAATAGTATAATTTCAAGTAAAATTATATTTTGTTGTTTTAAAATAGATTTTTCAATGTGTGAATGGATTATGCAAGTGAGAAATTTTTGGAAAGCTTGGATACTATAGATTAAAATACTTAAACTCAAGGTTTAAGAAATATCTCACAAACTTTGATAAAAATTAATTAGAAAAAATGCAAAAAAAAATCATTTAATCTATTGTATAAATTAACCTTCTAAAAAGTACTAGAACAAAAAAAAAGATCATTTAAGTGCACATTTATAAGGCCTTTTCGTTCATATTATTTATTGAAAGTTAATGTTTAATTTACAATCATAACGGTTAATATACAATTTTTTTTTATAGAAATTAATATATTATTATTATTATTAATAAATTATTAAATATTTACAATTTAAATTCAACATTTTCATTTAAATAATTATAATTATTTATATTATTAAAATAAACATAAATTTTACCACTTAAAATATTTTGTTACTTTTTAAACCTCAAAAGTGGCCAACCTTTAATCTCAATATTTTAACATTCAATATTAGAATTCAAATTCCACATTCCCAATGTCCTCCCAAATGTAATGGCCTAAATATTTTATGTTTTGGAATTGATAATAGAAATTTTGTAAAATATTTTTTCTGTCAAATTATATTTTATTTTATTTAAAATATGTTTTCTAATAGATAATGGATTCTACTACTTGAGACCTTTAGATTGTGCAAATTTGAGAGATAAAATTAGAGATTCCAACAAATTCCTACATGATTATGGACAAATCTGACAGACAAATATGTTTAAAAAACTTTCAAACCGTACAACAATTAAAATACAACAATATAATGATCCATACCCTTAGATTAATAAAATTTAACCTTCCGTGTCTTAAACATCTAGAAATATCTCCATATATAATATATCATGACTAAGTTGAACATTTACTTTTCAAACATAACATCTTTAAATATTAATAGTTTATATATAAATGTATATATATATATATATTGTTAGGTAATAACATCTTTAAATATTAATAGTTTATATATAAATATATATATTGTTAGGTAATGTGAACCCAAAAATATCTAAAGTGGCATGAGTAACCATCATCCATGGGCTTAGAAACTATCAAAATAATTTGTCCTTTATTATTTTATTAAAAAAATATTATTTGAAATGGAAATCAAATTTTAATTCTCTATTTTCGATTCCTTCTTAAAATATCTTTTAATGCTCCATTAATGTCTTTCAACAAACTTTGAAAATTCTCTATATTAACTCCCAATAAGTTATAATTTTATATCATGGCTGCCATTACGTTCGACGCAACGGTCTTATTCTTAAGGGGAGACTCACCTGCTAATAATTTCAACTTTCCAGAGTACTCTTCTCACATAAAAAACATACTAGAAGGCTGTTCTAAGTCAGAAACTAACGAGAACATCAAGTATGTAGCGTGGAAGGCCGCAAAAGAGTTAGCCCCTCTAATTAGTGTGGGCAATAGGGATCAGGGAATCGATGTTTCCCCTGACGTTAGTCTACAGCGCAAGCGTATGGATCATGGATTAGAGATTTTTGCTGCCATGCCAGATGTCAACTGTACTGCTGCTTCAGTGTGTCGGTCTCTCCCGCAATAGGTATGCAATGTCACTTTTTTTTTGGTTCTCCTCATCTGTTCAAGATGTTATAAAAATAGTTTTGAATTACTATTTTATATCTTATAAATATAACTATTTCAATGTAATGAATAACTGGTTGAGGAGGCCAGGTATCATCCCAGGTGTCTTTAATGACTATTTCAGATGTCTTTAATGACTTACATGCTCCTTAGATCTCTACTTTTCAAACTCTTTAGATCTCTACTCCTCAAACCACACATCAACCCTGAAAAATCAAAACCATTTAAATACAATGTAAATACAATGTATGTTTTATTTTTTTGTTTTAAAGTAAAATAAATTTTAATAGTTTTAACCCTAATTTATCAACATAAATAGGTATTAAATCAATACCTAAGTCTGACCCAGCTCTTTAAATTGATACCTGTAGATATTCCGGAGTCGAGTGGTAAAGCTGACTTCCCTGCAGTACCAGTGAAAGGAAAGCAACGAATGAAGGTCTCTACCCATGCTGCAAGTAACATTAGAGCTGCTATCTTACCAACAAAGATACATGATGATCCACCAGAGGCTATGAATAAAATTAGTGAACAGATTCAGCATGGGCAACCAAGCATTAATAAGTCAGGTGCAGAAGATGGTACATTTCCAACTTCAAATGCTAATTATATGCCGCAAAAGGTGGATAGTTTCAGTGAGTTAATCAACGTAGAGAAAGATGATTCCATGGACTAGGGGATGTTGATGGAATATCCACTGAGGCACTCGCCAGAGTGTGTCCTCCTCAGACCCGTCCCCGGGGCAAATACCCACCCAGACTATCTCTGGAAACAACATTAGTTGAGGCAACCAAACCCTTGCTCCAAAAATAAACCGAGGCAATGAACGTAAACCGAGGACATCAAGCAAACTGGAAAACAGTCTAGAGGATACTCGGTTGAAAATTGTTGAGTTGATTTGATTTGATTTCCATATTAACTGGAGGGCCATGTCTAAACCAAAAGTTGACTATGGGAGCGATTTCTTGAGAAAAAGTTGTAGATTAGTTCAATTATGGGAGGATTTTCTTCAGCAAAAATTATGCATTAGTTCAATTATAGGATGGTTTTTTCATAAAAAAAATTATGGATTCGTTCAATATCACTTTATTATAATTCATACGTTTGTTTCTTATTATTATTTATATATTTATTTTAATATATTTCAATATTTAAAATATATATTTAAGTTTTAATGGTTTATAATTAAATTTATTTTTAGGATGTTTGAATTAGTATGGGATAATATTTATTTATTTAAGAGAATAGGAAAAACATTGTCTACTAATCTGTATATATATATTAAATTTGTCTTTTATTCAATAGTTGTTTAAGTCTTAGTTATTATATGTTTGTCTTCTGTTATAAAAGAGTTTATTCTTGTTTTATATAAGAGTTGGAGTAGATATCTTTTTCTTTAATAAAAAGAGAGGAATAACAGTGATTGTATATGATGTATTATGTTTTAAAGATATATTCAAGTAAGATTTGTAAGTTGCTTTTGTTTAAGAGAGGAATAATATTGATGGTATATGGTATGTTATTTTTTCAAGATATATTTAAGTAAGTTTTGTATTATAGATAAATTGTTTTTATTTCTTTCTTTCTTTCTTTATATATATATATAGCTTTAAGGGTTGTATTATTTGGTTTAAAGTTAAATGTAAAGTTTTATATATTGGTTTTAGGTGTTGCTAATTAGAATTAGACTCTCCTAGATTTTTTTTAGAAAAAAGTAATGTAATTATGCTCATGCATTTAGATTTTTGGAAATGTGGAAAGGTACGATCATATATATATATATATACACACACATCAAAAAAAAGATTTGGTAAGTTATTAGTTCATATAATTTATGTTTTTTTTTTTTATATTGTATATTGTGATCATTTTAATAAATATTATTTTGCTATTTTGAAAGTTTTTATTTCATTTTTTTTATGCTTTGAAATTTTGATATTTTGATAGTTTTCATTGTTGATTATGGATGCTATGGGGTGAAAATGTGAAATTGAGAAACACTTTTAGCTTATTTCTGACATAAAAAATTGTGAATATTAATGTTTTCTCAATTTCAGCTAGTAGAAACTCATATTTTTCTTGAGAATTTTGTAGTACAGTAAAAGCAATGTTTCTAGAGAATTGCCTTGCCATCATACTGATATGTTTTATAAAAAAAAAATATTGATATATAGCTTGAGATATTTGGTGGACATTGAATATTAAAGACAAAGTAAAAGAGTTTTGGAATTCAAATTCTTCTTCGTTACAAAACAAAAAGTTTATGGAGTGTAATTGGAATTTTATGGAGAGTAACGTTGATGTGAATATTTCCCTTACCACATTTGTCAAGCATAAACCATGGTATGTCAAGCCTTTGAATGTTACCCAAGATTCAAACTTTTTAAGTTTTTAAGTTTCCTTGCCCTCCTTCTGGCCTTTATCATCAACTTGTAAATGCTATTTTTTTCAACATTCTTAAGGGAGATTGGTCTTGACTTCATTCACTATGCATTTTTCTTCCCGAACTCACATGCCTTGTTGGCTTGCCTATGACATTCTTCGTTATTTCCTCTCAAAAGATGCTAGAAGGACACTAAGTCAAAGTAGGGTAGAAAATTCTGAGCTCTCTTAATGATTTGGTTCATGGTAGTGTTCTTGGTTGTTGTAGTATAGATCATGTGTCTAATAATGATCATGAAATCTCCTATAAGTTGAATTGTTTTTATTCCCATTCTTTGTGCCATGGTAAGAGAGCAAGCCATACATTTATACCTAGTTGTTTTTCTTCCATCTAAGCGCCCAACCATATCTAAATTCAATGATTCCTTCGGGACTAATGGTAATCCCTCCCCCTCTTGCCGCCTTAGGATTACCTTTTGAAGCTCCATCAAATGGATGGGTCCATTTTTTTTTGTGGATCTTAGCTATTCCACTAGACCTTCCGAGGATAACAGCGTAATCCATTTGGCTTGAGAGTGCTAGGTACACCAATAACTTCAGGGGCCTCGGAACACTCCCACTGGGCTAACCAAGTATACTCCAATGGATCCAAGGAAGGGTCTTTGACTAGTTTATGAAATTTCATACATGATGAAAGGGCACTCATGACTAGAACCTAGCATATTGCCTCTTTCCAGTATAACCATATTTTCCAAATGACATACTTTGGAAGAGTGGACCAAATATCCTCTTGGAGTGAAGGGAGCCTAAA
The DNA here is from genome assembly GCA_000404065.3 of Pinus taeda. NCBI lineage: Eukaryota > Viridiplantae > Streptophyta > Pinopsida > Pinales > Pinaceae > Pinus > Pinus taeda. The sequence continues at coordinate 185,944 of APFE030169033.1, forward strand.
TAAGAATTGGTCCAAGAGCTGAAGAAGGTTTGGATCTCTCTAGGCGAGATGTTTCTAAAGAATAGAGGACCAAGAGCCACAACCCACACCCCCTTTGTACAATGACAATGGAGAAAGAGAGTGAGATAGTCTCCTCCTTTGATTCACAAAGATGGCATCTAGAGGGGCTAATCCATCCCATTCTTCGAAGATTCTCTAGAGTAAGATTTTTCTTATGAGCAAGCAACCAATAGAAAAAAAAACTGAATTTTGGGATGGAATTTGTTTACTAGATTTTTCCCCATATCGAATTTTTTGGAGCTAAATGGGTGCAAGAGAGCATGTGGAGATATCCTTCCTCGAATGAGTATGATGCAGGAGCATACAACTCAGCAATTTCGTTTTAATTGTAGTTAACTTAGCGGGTCTTGTGTTTGCAAGGAAGTCAGATTCTTATGTATTAATCCTTAATGTTTTGAGTAATTAGAATAGGAATTAATTAGATAGTGTGAGGATATTTGTAAATTCTCTCGAATATAAGAGAACATGAGAGATGATGAGTGATGATGAGAGAGCTCAAAATCAATTATAAGTCTTAGACTAGAAAGTGGTGTCATGATTCATGGAACTAAAGAGGATTCTTAGGGATTACTAGAGCTAAAAGTGGACTTAGAGGATATTTAGGTTTTAGTTCACGAGATTAAGGATCTGAACGAAAATTGGTTAAAAAAAACCTTTTGTATAAATGTAAGCCTAAAAGACATAATAGTGAGGTACAGAGTCAATCAATCACTGATGAGTTAGAGAGTGAGTCATTTAGGCCTACGGGCAGGAAAGGAAAGGCCACTGATATTGAAAATCAGGCCGAGGAAGAAATTCTTGTGTAAATGGTTGTTTATTAATATAGATAACTCGACTCTCAGCTTGTGTGATGTGTATTTGAATTGTAAGTTGTTTGTGAACTTGAGTAATTCTGTGCAACCTAAGTTGCACGTGTGTAGAATTAAAGAAGTGCAGAGAGGAGTGTTATGGTTTTACACATAGAAAAATTTGGAGAAAGCCTTTAATTTTACAAAAAAGGTGAAAGAAGCATAAAGGCGTGAGCAGAGATCGAGATCAGAGAAGGTGAAAATCGTAAGGCGACAGCAAATACATGGGCAGAAAGTCAAATGGGCTCTTACATAGTAAGAACCAAATGAATGTAACTGTGCACATGAACCATTGGATTAGTTAGATAAAAGGACAAGGTTTTGTGCTATAGAAGGCTAAGATTAAGGCACGCAAAATGAAGTCAAGAATATGAATGGCGGAGATTAAGCGATAACCCTTTATTAAGTCGAGTTATTTAAAGTTTTGTATTGAGCACGTGGGTGGTATTCGCAAGCGGTACGTAGTTCCTCACGCACCCTAAAGGTGTTAAGCGGTCTTTCAAAATTTCACGTGACTACCTTTATCAGTTGACACGTAACATATGATGGAGAGAGAAAACCACTTTTCTTGCGTGCTCTCAATCTGATATTGGTCGAGATTCATTTTGGTTGAGCTTCATTTCGCAGGAGATTGCGCGATAGCTGTTCGATTGAACGATTCATATCAACAGTAGATACTGTTTAGGTTAGTTAGCGAGTGGATGACATGATAGCCGTTAGATCGGATGAGACAAATCAACGGTCGATATTATCTAAGTTTTTCAGCGATCGGGTGACGCGATAATCATTAGATCGAGGAATTACATCGATGACAGAGAGTTAACGCGCTAGGGAGAGCATCGATGTATGTGCAAATGTTTTTGAAATGGTGGAAAGGTAAGGTTTAAGTGTGGTTTATGAGATATTTATATTATACGGGAATGATAATAGAAATAAGCGGGATTGATGTACTTCAGGTTAAGTTAAGAACTAACCAAAGGTTAAGAAGGGTTGTAAGGTTCCACTTAAAGGTTTATCAAAGGTTTAGACTTTCAATAGCTAAGTCAAATGTTTATGCATAGTTTTTATTTAAATAGCCTTAAATTTTGACTAAGTGAAAGTTTTACTAAGCATGGAATTTTTGGAATTCCTGGGACACGCATAGTGTGAGATCGAATTATATTTACATACTGTAGGTATATGTGGCTTAGGTTGCGACATTGGGGTATATGTATCTTAGGTTGGCATCATTTGGTGTAAGAGAAGAACAAGGAAATTCTGCATGTAAGAATTCTTTTAGAAAACATAGAACAAAGTTATGCTTTGAAGATGTGTATGGATGCAAGAGGAGATAAGATTTTAAATCTAAGAAACAGTAGGCACACAAAGATAAATTGTAGCAGAATTTGCAGATGCAAAGGAGACAAAGAACAATCAATTCAAAGTGTAGGTGAGTGCTAGAACCAGATCATGCAGAGGTCTTGAAGGTGAGGAGATTGCAGCAACCTAGAGTAAGGAGTGCTCAATTGGTTCCAAAGGAGAGAACCAGAGAGATGCCAAAAGACTGCGCTCAAAGGAGAGAAGCATAGCGAGGCATGTGTAGCAAGAAGGAGACTTGTTACTGAAGAGGTTTTGTTGCATCTCATAGAAAGATCATAAAGGCAATACCATAGAAGATGTGGGTAGATTTGCTAAGGAATGAAGAAAGCTAGTAAGATTTTTTGATTGATAGAATAGGTGGTGAGAACCTAGTATATCATTTGTGATTGAAATACAAGAGGATAGTTGTGTTCTTAAAAGATGAATATGAGTTGAAGCCTAGAATGAGCATAGGGAATGCTCAAAGAGGTTCCATAGAATAGAGAACCAAGTTCTTTCTAAAAGACAAAGTATAGAGGAGAGCCTGCTGTGGTGAGTGAGTGAGGAACTCATGAAGATAGAGAAGAGGATGACTATTGATAGTCATAACAGAGATAACGAAGGTTCTGAGGAAGACCACAATAGAAGAAAAGTGAAGAAGTAGGATGCCAAGGCAAAGGGAGAGAGAATGAGTCAAGAGGAGCATGACAAGGACATCGTTGAGTTAAAAGAACAACTCAATGTATTAAGGATGATACTAGAGGAAAACCAAAGACAAGGTTGGGTTTTGAGGAAAAGGGAAGTCTAGTGTTCTAAGTTATAGAGAAGGCTACAATAAAAGAAAGTGAAGTGGCTAGTAGAGAAAATCAAAGAAGTTGAGCTGGAAATGGAAGTTTCCATTTGTGAAGCAGAACAGGGTGAAGTTCAGGGTAAAGATGAAGACTAGAAATATGGGGAAGATCTCATGAATTACTGTGAGAATTCAAGAAAACAAGGAGTGACACCATAAGGTCCCATGTTTTTAAAATTGGTAGTCTGTGTATAATTCCAGGTATTGTAGGGGAAAAGCAACTTTGTAAAGATGTCTTCAGGATGGATGAAGATTTTGAAGTGAAACTTGACGAAGGAAATTTCTTAGAGGAGGAATAATTTGATTGGTTACATGAAAAAGAGTCTGTGGATAAGTTACTTAATGAGTGAAGATAGTCATTTGAAGCTATCATAAATATGGAAGATCAGGATCTTATTATGATGAATAATGAAGGAATATTGTCTCATACAGGTAATCTAATGAATTCTAGTGAAGGACAAATGCATGAGAATATTAATGCAGATGACGGGACAAGGATAGCCATTGAAGAAGGGTTAGAGAGAGACATCAAGCAAAAGTGTATTGAAGAAGAAGGATATCTACTGAAATATGTTAAGAAAAAAGAAGTCCATGTAAAATATTTAACGAAGGGAGAAATGACATATGATGATTGGTCACTAACAATGGAAAGTCTTGCAGAGAATGATCAACCTTTTGAAGCTGTCAAAAGTATGGAAGAGTATCTTTCAGAAGATGAATAATCTGAAGTAAATAATGATGGAGAATGTCTCTTAAATGAGAAAAGTAGTGAATTATTGCAGTAGAAAGAATTTAGTAATACATTGATGTTTGAAGTTGTTACAACATAGAAACAATTTCTTGTGAGAAGAGGAGATGAGAATCAGTCTGAAGAGCTGATATGTGAAGCAACAGTTGAGATTGTTGAACCTTGTAATTTTCAAATTGACAATTTGTGTACAAATGCAAGAATTATAAGTGATGATGAAACACTTATGAAGCGTCAAAGAGAAGTTAAATTATTGGAATATTTGCTATAAAAATCAGAGTATGATAGTGTGATTGCAGACGAAGGAATTGACTACAGTGGACAAAAGTATAAATACATCATTGAAACAAATGTTGTGGAAGACAGACTTATTGACCATTTCGAGAGTCCATTAGAAAATTCTTTAAAGAGGTTGAATCACCATACTGATGTGCTGATAGAGGAGTAAAAATCAAAGTAGCATACTAAAATGTTTCCAAAGGAAGAAGAGGCATTGAGGCCTTATGTGTTTTATTTTAATAATTGTTTTGTGGGTGCCGGTTTTGTTGCAGATGCTGGAGAAAATATGGCACATACGAGAAACCAAGTAAATATGGAAGAGGAGGAAAAATATATTGGAATCAAAGAACAACATATTGATGTATTTAAGAGGAATCAAGTACAAAGGAAATTGAAGGACAATTTACTTTCTGAAAGTAAATTTTTAGATATTGAAGAGAGGTTGTATGGAAAGCAACAAGAGGGTAAGGATGAAAGGGCACTAGTAAGAAACCAACAACTTCAAAGAGAAGACAAAAAATAATAGTTTGAAGCTGAGTGGATAGAGTACAAAAACAAATGGTAGAGTAGTTATCAGTCAAAAGATAAATTGGAAATAGAGATTGAAAGAATAATAAGATTGATCATAAAGGTGCCTCAGAAGAAAGCAACAGTAAGAAGACCGAGAAACAAGAAAAGAAAGGCAAGAATAGATTGTGAAAGCATAGCTAGTGGGGCAAAGCAACATAAAGTGTGGAAAACTAGAGAACAACAAAAAATAACAGTAGTAACCAAAGGCAAATCACAGAACAAATTATGGGATGCAGGAAGACAAAGGTCGGAAGCACATGATTAGGAGATCATGATTATTTTAACCTTGGAAGTGTAACGCAGGAGCATATAGCTCAATAATTTTGTTTTAATTTAGATTAACTTAGGGGGTCTTGTGTTTTCAAGGAAGCTGGATTCCTATGTATGTAATCATTCATGTTTTGAGTAACTAGAATAGGAATTAATTAGATATTGTGAGGATATTTGTAAATTCTCTTGAACATAGGATAACATGAGTGATGATGAGAGAGTTGGAAATCAATTATAAGTCTTAGACTAGAAAGTGGTGTCATGATTTGTGGAACTAGAGAGGATTCTTAGGTATTACTATACTTAAAAGTGGAATTAGAGGATATACAATATTTAGTTAAGTAGATTAAGGATTTGAACCAGAATTGGTTAAATAGAACCTTTTATATAAATGTAAGCCTAAAAGGTATAATAGTGAGGTAGAGATTCAGTCAGCCAGTCAGGAGTTAGAGAGTTAGTCATTTATGTGTACGGGCAGGAAAGGAAAGGCCACTAATATTGAAAATCAAGTCGAGGAAGAAATTCGTTTGTAAATGGTTGTTTATTAATAAAGATAACTTGATTCTAAGTTTGTGCGATGTTTGTTTGAATTGTAAGTTGTGTGTGAACTTGAGTAATTCTATGTAACGTAGGTTGTAGGTGTTGTAACGTAGGTTTCCGAATCAAAAAAGAAGTGTAGAGAGGAGTGTTATGGTTTTACGCACAGAAAGATTCGGAGAAAGCCTTTAATGTTACATCGAACATGAAAGAATCATAAAGGCACAAGCAGAGATCGAGATCAGAGCAGGTGAAAATCGTAAGGTGAGAACAAATACATAGGCAGAAAGTTGAATGGGCTATTACATATTAAGAACCAAAAGAACGTAACGGTGCATAGGAACCATTGGATCAATCAAATCAACGGATGAGTTTATGTGCGATAGAAGGGTAATATTAAGTCATGCAAAATGAAGTCAAGAAGGTGAATGGTAGAGATTAAGCGATAACATTTTATTAAGTCGCGTTCTTTAAAGTTTTGTATTGAGAACGTGGGTGGAATTCGTAAGGGGTATGAAGTTTTTCACATCTCGTAAAGGTGGTAAGTGGTCTTTCAAAATTTCAGGCGGTTTCGTTTAGTGACTAACATGTACCATACAATGGAGAGAAAAAACCATTTTTCTCTCTTGCTCTCGATCTGATATCAGTCGAGCTCAATTTCACACGAGTTTTTGCAAAATCTGTTCGATTGAATGGGTCACATAAACAGTAGGGTTTTTCAGGTTATTTGGTGAGCAGATGAATTGCTATCTATTAGATCGCATGAGACAGATCAACGATGGATATCAGCTAAGTTTGTTAGTGATCGGGTGACGCGATAACCATCGGATCGAGGAATGTGATCGACAATGGATATTTAACGTGCTAAGGAGTGCATCAATGTATGTGTAAAGGTTTGTGAAATGGTGGAAAGGTAAGGCTTAAGTGTGGTTTATGAGATATTTCTATTATATGGGAATGATAACAGAAATAAGCATGATTGATGTATTTTGGGGTAAGTTAAGAATTAACCAAAGGTTAAGAAGGGTTGTAAGGTTTTGCTTAAAGTTTTATGAAAGGTTTAAACTTTGGATAAATAATTCAAACATTTTTGCATAGAGTTTATTTAAAGAGCCTTAAACCTTGACTATGTGAAATTTTTACTAAGTATGGAATTTTTGGAATTCCTTGGACACGCATATCATGAAATGAAATTGGATTTGCATACTGCGGTATATGTGGCTTAGGTTACATCGTTGGGGTATATACAGCTTAGGTTTGCATCAGAGTAGCTGGAACTCTACCAACCCCACTTGCCTTCCTCATATAGTGTAATCGGGGCACACCCTTGAAACTTTTTCTAGAGCCTTTCTCTTTAGGGGAGAAGAGCCTCGAGGATTTTTTATAACTGCCAACCCTTCCAACCTCCATGCTCATTCCAGTCAATGATCTAGTCCAATGTTTCCACTCCCCTATTTATGAAGAGGAACTGGAGATACACCAAGCAAGAATGAGACTTCTTGGGGTAAATTCCCATTACATAATTTGAGAAAATTTTGATGATGGCTCCATTTCCTCAGAACTTGTTCAAATTATCCCTAGAGGAGTTGGTCATACACCATATAGGGGAATCAAATCTAATGGCTACATGGCCATTCTGAACAATAACTCATGTTAGTAATTGACATTGAATAAAAAAATTTCTCCTTTTGCCATATTTACAATTCCCGGGTCCCTCATTCCCAACCCTCCACATTTTTTTTGGGCTTTGACTGTTTTCCAATTTACTAAGTGGTATTTCTTTGTATATTTCTTACCTCCTTTCCACATGATTTTTCTTATATGTATAACCATTTGATGAAGAAAACTTTTGAGAGCTTTTAAAGTAGTGAACTAATATCAAGGGCTTGTCGATAGGAATGATTTCACCAAGATTTCCCTACGTGCATTATTGAGTCAAGTCCCACCATGGTTTACAATTTGTGTTTTCATTTTATCCCACACCTTTTGCCAGGAATAGGGAGTAGTGTGACCAAGAATATTGGAATTCCTATGTAATTGAAGTCCTTCCAATCTCTCATAGCTTTGTATCCTATAATTTATTCAATCTTTTTTTCTTTTAGCCTTGAGATATTCCAACTCTATATTTGGTTTTTTATATCATTCGTGACTCCCCTAGATTTCGTGAGAAATTTGTTGAGAATGTTTTTGAAGCACCTAGCTATAGTGGTAGAGGCACCTCCCATTAATATTGTGTTAGCCACAAACTCATCGTGATTTATGCTTTTGATGCCTTCCCAGAATTGATGCCATGAATGCTGAGATAGGAACATTTATTCTCTGAAGTTGTTCTCAGAGCATCAAGCATAATTAGATATAATAAGGGTGGGAGGGGGCAGCCATGATGGAAGCCTCTCAAAAATTTGAAGAAGCTAGCAACCCTATCATTCACCATCGGAGAAATCTGGGGTGAGGCAATACAAAGGCTATCATGCTTATAAATGTCTCATCAATCCCTAATGTTTGAATGACATTCAACTAAAAACTATGTCTAACCCGGTCAAAGGCATTCGCCATCTCCATCTTAACGATCATGCATTGATCTCCTCTTCGCTAGTTAGATTTTAGAGCCTCTTAGATAAGGATGATTAGAGAGCACACAACTGACCTTAAGCATAGGAGAATCAAGTCTTTTTCTTTAGCAGAGCATGTGGAGAAAGCCAAACATCATGTTTGTATTGAGGAGGCTAGTGTTATTGCTAGAGTTTCACAGTTCCATCATCGAAAATTTAGGGAAGCCTTTGAGATTGAAAAAAGGCTCAGAAATCTCAATAGAGAGGATGGCTAGAAGATCAGTAGTTTCTGGGTCCCAGCACTCTCATCCTAGTCATTTCTCCCCTTCCTCCCCTCCCTCATTTATAGCTTGTTCTTGTTGTCATGTATCCTTTGGCCTTTGTTCTTTGTTGAGTTGTTGATATAGTATGAGGTTTTTTAATAACATTTAGTTTATGCTTTTAGTTATATACTAATAATTTTAACTAATAAAAGAAAAATAATTACTTTAATATTGAAATCGATCTATGATAATATGTTAATTTAACCATTAGATAAACAATTAATTAAATCTAAATATTTAAAATATTATAGTTTTATTCTTTCTAACACTTGAATTAATCTAATATTTATATTTTATATTTATTTAATAGTTTTATAACTAACTATTAATTTAATAATCATTTAAATTAATTTATCTATATATATATATAATTAAATTTTATAAAATAGTTAAAACCTCTATGTAAATTCATATGTCCCTTTGATTTTTAACTTATTTTTATGCCCCTGGTCCAGTCCAACTAAACATTTCCCAGTCAAATTTAGCCATTAGTCAATATAGTCGTTGCCTAGTCCAGTATTATAGTTGTTGGAGGTTCTTCTCTGACTATTTAACTTGCAAAGTTGGATCTGATTCTTCAACTTGTCCTAATGATGAACTAAACTGGTTTGTTCGAAATGCATTGACAAATGAAATATCATGTGATTTACGCTGAAAAATATCTCTTAAACTTGATATGGATAATGGAAGCCTCAATTTAACAAGCGTGATATTGTCAAATATTTGTCTCCGACGGACAAACCCCCCCTCCTTTTTAGAGATTAAGAGGGGAAATAATGACTAGACATGACACGCCAGTAGCTTCGAAAATATCTTATAAGAGACAGTACAAAGGGAAATTAGGTGAAATCTAGAGAATGAGCCAGGATTCGATTATGTAGGGATTAAATCCAAAAAGGTAGAGTTTATGTTGTGCCCCATAGTACCACTTAAATGAGCATCCCACTAGCCTACATAGGTCCTTATTAGTCACATCGGAGGGAATGGAAAAAGCTTGTTGAGAAACCATCCATACCCAACACCTTATTAGGGGTAAAGGAGAAGATTACTTTTCGGATTTCCTCCTGTGTCAGAGGAAAAGTCAAAGAATGATTCCAATAGTACATAATTTAAGGAGTATCACACTAGCCTACATAGGTCCTTCTTAATAACATGCCAAAATGAATGGAAAAATTTGGTACAGACACCATTTAGACCCGATGCCTTATTAGTGAGGAAGGAGAAGGTTAGTTTTTGGATTTCCTCCTCTATCAAAGGAGTAGTCAGAGAGTGATTCCATTCCTTCAAAACTAAGCGGGGAATTCCCTCGAGGAAGAAGTATCTGTTTTCTAACTCCCATGTATGATCCTTAGTGTATATATCTTTATAGTTCCCTATAACAACTCTTTTAATTTCTTCAAACTTATTGATGATCTCACCCCCATGAGTAATATTGTTTTTAAATTCTCAAAACTTAGCTTGTTTGTGAGACAACTTAGTATTCCTATCCCTTGCCTAAAGCTAGTTATTTATTGATTGTAGTCTCTGGTACTCGTCTAATTGTAGTTAGTATTTCTATATCTAATTGTTGGATCAGAATGGTTTCAATTCTCCCTTGAATTTCTTCTAGTTTTTCTTCCATATTTTTTATGTTTAACATTCTTTCGAATTTATGCTCCTTGAGCCAAGTTTTGATGTCTCCTTTAATTTTGTGAATATTAGCCTCCTAGATAGTAGTTGTGTTTCCATCAATTCAACTTGACCATGAGATGGTGACCATATTAAAGAATTTACATCCATTAGGGATAGTAACAAAAGGGAATAGGGCCCAAATCCAAAGGTAGGGAGATGTCTATTTGAATCAA
>APFE030169046.1:1618-37946 GCA_000404065.3 Pinus taeda
GGTATGTTTCGTTTGTGAGGAAGACCACCCCACCAACCAATGCCCTACCTTGCCTGGATTTAAAGCCATGTACCTAGGAACTGAGGCAGCAACTGAACCTCTTTACTTCCTCAACCAAAGGAGGCCACACGGACCCAGACCTTACTAGCAGCGAATGCAAGGGACATCCCAAGCTTATTATAACCCCAACCAATCTGCTCCTATAACTTCTTGGGGCTCATCCTTCCTAGTCCGCACCTCCTCCGTGTTCTTACCCATCTCTGTACCATACTCAGCCTACTCCTCATTCGTTTCACTCACATGCCCAGCCACAACCACAGTGGAATGCACCTCAACTGGTGTGGACGCCCCAGTACAACGCTCCTCCTGCCATTTTTCCTCCACCACCGACTCAACCACAACCATTACCTCCTGCTCCTCCAAGACAACCCCAGATGCCTACTCAACCGAACCCCAACCCCAACAACAGACAGGCCCAGCAGGTGTATACTGGGGAGACAACATGCCCTACCTATGCTGTGGAGATCCAGGAGATCAACCTGCGATCTCAGAAGGTCCTTCTAGAGCGCCAACCTCCTCCCCTAGAGGAGGAGGAAGAGAAACATGAAAGTGAACCCCAAGCCATTCCACCCTTTCCTGAGCAACTCACAGTAACCACACAACCCAACCCAGAAGAGACTGAGCTTCTGGGAGAACTCAAGCAGTTGTGCGTGAAAATACCACTTCTCCAGGCCATAAAAGATGTACCGATATACAACAGATTGATTAAGGAGAAGTGTTCCAGGCACCCAGGCAGGCGAAAGAGAGATGCCTCAACTATCAATGTCATAGGACAACTGTCCGATCTTATGTTGGGGCAAGTAATTTGTCCAAAGTATTTGGAACCTGGGAGTCTTGTAGTTGATGTTCACATCAATGGCACCATCATACCCCAGACCTTGATTGATCTAGGGGCCGCCATTAATGTGATGACCAGGGACACCATGCTTAAGCTCAACCTTCAGAGTTCCTTAAGGAAGACCTCGACAGTACTGCAATTGGTAGACCGCTCCATCACGACTCCCGAAGGGATTGTGGAAAATGTCTTGGTCTCTGTTGACTCCTGGGAGTACCCCGCGGACTTCTTGGTCCTTCAGCCAAAGGCAAAACTCACTGGATATCCCCTCATTTTGGGAAGGCCTTAGCTAGCTACTGCAGATGCTTACATCAGTTGTCGAGCAGGAAGCATGACCATAAAAAATGGGCCTATGTCCAAACAGCTGGTCCTATACCCTCCTGCCCAACCTCTGCTAGAAAATGACTTACCCCTCTGGTTGGAAGAAGGAGATGAGGATGAGGTCTACTCTGCACCATTATGCACAGTGGAGGCCACCAGGGGAGGTCCTCAAACCGAGGATGATTTGATTGAGAACTTAATGCAAAATCCTCCCCTCGGTGCACTATCCTTGGAAGAGTTGGTGGAAGATACCCAAGCCAGTGCTTTAGTGGACCGATGTGTGACTGATCCGACCACTCCCAGGGTTAAGAATGTGGAGTTTAGCCCTGAAAGAACTTTAAATATTAGCTCCTCTCTCTCTCCCTCTCAGGAAAAGGAGCTATGTAGCCTCTTGAACCACCATTTGGAGGCTTTTGCCTGGAGCTACAAGGAAATGAAAGGAATCCATCCTTCGGTCTGTACCCATCATATTTACATTAAAGAGGATTGTAAACCAGTCAAGCAACCTCAGAGGAGAATGAATCCAGCCCTTAAGGACATTGTTAAAGAAGAAGTGCAAAAATTGTTGGATGCAGGATTCATCTACCCCATCTCGGACAACGAATGGGTTTCCCTTCTGGTGTTGGTACCCAAGAAAAAAGGGAAGTGGAGAATCTGTGTGGACTACAGAGAACTAAACAAAGCCACCAAGAAAGACCACTTCCCTTTGCCTTTCATAGATCAAGTGTTGGATGGACTGGCATGAAAGAAGTTTTTCTCTTTCCTAGATGGGTTCAGCGGGTATAATCAGATCCAAATCAGCCCGGAGGACCAAGATAAGGCCACCTTCACTTGTCCATGGGGTGCCTTTGCCTACCGAGTCCTTCCCTTTGGGCTATGCAATGCCCCTGCCACTTTCAAGAGAGCTGTACTGAGCATCTTTGCCGAGCTGGTTCATGATTCAGTGGAAATCTATATGGAAGACTTTACTCCTTACGGGTCTAGCTTCCAAGAAGCCTTGTCCAACCCGGGAAAAGTTTTAAGAAAGTGCATTGAGATGAACTTGTCCCTCAGCCTTGAAAAATGTGAATTCCTGATGACTGAAGGGACCGTGTTAGGTCATACCATTTCTCACCAAGGATTACAGGTGGATCCTAACAAAATTGCTATCATAAAAAAGGTTCCACCTCCTCAGAAGGTAAGAGATGTTCGGAGTTTCCTAGGCTTAGCGGGATATTATAGAAGATTCATTAAAGATTTCAGTAAGCTAGCCTCGCCATTATTTGGTCTCTTAGGAAAAGACGTTGAGTTCCAATGGACTGATGACTGTCAAAGGGCTCTGAATGAGTTGAAGGATAAGTTAGTGTCCGCCCAATTTTGAGAAGCCCAAACTAGACCCTACCTTTCCACATCCACACTGATGCCTCGAACAAAGCCATAGGGGCAGCCTTAGGACAAGTTGAGGAAAAACTTCCATATGCCATATAATTTGTTAGCAAAAACTTGTCCAAGGCAGAAATGAACTATACTGTAACTGAGAAGGAGTTCCTGGCTGTGGTCCATTCCCTGAACAAGTTCCGACACTACATCACTGGCTATCAAACATTTGTACATACTGATCATGCTGCAATTAGATATTTAATGAATAATCCTGATGTAAATGCTTGTATTATTAGATGGTTACTTTTGTTGCAACAGTTTGATTTGACTATCGTTGACAAACCAGGTAAAGAAAATGTTGTCGCTGACTTCTTGTCTAGATTGGATTTGCCTGCAGGTGAAGAAGGAACAGTGGATGACCAGATGCCAGATGAGCATTTGTTTGCTATCTTAGTACTCTCTCCGTGGTTTGCTGATATAGCAAACTACTTAGTCTCAGCATAGTTCCCTCTGCATCTATCCTCAAAGGAGAAGAGCAAAATCATGAGGAAGAGTGCCCCATTCACTTGGATCAGGGGCAACCTGTTCAAACTTGGCCACGATCAGATCTTAAGGCGTTGTGTTAGGGAGGAGGAAGTCTTTGACATCCTCCTAACCTGTCACGATGGACCCTGTGGAGGCCATTTTGCAGCAAAGAGGACTGCCTTCAAAATTCTACAAGCAGGCTACTATTGGCCCACTCTTCATCAAGATGTCAGAAGATATATCAGCTAATGTGACCGATGCCAGAGGATGGGGAAACCGGCTCCAAGGGACGAAATGCCTCTCCAACCTCAAGTGACCCTTGAGCCATTTGAGAAGTGGGGTATGGATTTTGTGGGTCCTATCAACCCTCCTACGAGGCAAAGGTCTTACATCATTGTGTGCACAAACTATTTGACAAAGTGGGCAGAAACCAAGGCAATCAAAGCAGCGACAGAAGAAAAGGTGGCTGAGTTTTTAAGAGAAAACATCTTCTACAAATTTGGCTACCCAAGAGAGTTAGTCACCGATCAAGGAAGCCAGTTCACCTCCAACTTAATTGAAGACTTACTCGCTCATCACAAGATCAAGCATAGGACTTCCACCCCATATCATCCTCAAGCGAATGGGCAGGTGGAAGTCACCAATAGAGCATTAGAAGGGATTTTGACTAAGGTGGTGAGTAGCAGCAGAAAGGATTGGGCAGATCGCCTGGTTGAGGCCACTTGGGCCTACAACACCACTTGGAAGACCACAACCAGTTTCACACCTTATGAGCTGGTCTACGGGAAGTGAGCTTTGCTGTCAATCGAGTTCGAGTACAACATATTAAGGATGGCAGCTTAGTTGGACCTAGATCTCAGCCATGCTCAACGTGAAAGGTTATTGCAACTGAATGGGTTAGATGAACACTGAATGCAGGCCTTCCTCCACTCAGAAGTGGTTCAACTTCAGAGGAAGATATGGAATGACCGGCACCTTAATGACAAACAATTCTAGCCGGGAGATTGGGCGCTGCTGTATGATTCCAGACATAAGGATTTCAAAGGGAAGCTGAAGACAAGATGGCTAGGACCATATGCAGTGGAGAAGTGCAATGACAATGGTTCCATCCTTATCCAGACCATTGATGAAGAATCCATCTCCATGCTCGTCAATGGGCATCGACTAAAGATCTATAGGAAACCTCTTTTGAGACAGGAGTTCATCGAAACTGTGGAAAAACCAGTGCTGGTAATAGAGAAGGGTTCTGCCTCTGTTTTGGCAACACCCTGAGCATCATCATCATCAAAAAAAAAAAAAAAAAAAAAAAAAAAAAAAATAATAATAATAATAATAATAATTCCTTGGGTGAAAACCTCTCTGAGGCGCCCAAGGCAGATGGTAGGGGTGAAAACCTCATTGAGGTGCCCCTGCTGTCTCTCTGAAAATAAAGAATTTGAACAAAAAGACCCTTGGGTGAAAACCTCTCTGAGGCGCCCAAGGCAGATAGTAGGGGTGAAAACCTCATTGAGGCACCCCTGCTGTCTCTCTTAAAAAGAAAAAGAAAAAGAAGAAGAAGGAAGAAACAGAGAAAAAAAACAAGTTTAATCCCTGGAAATTATTGCAGGTTGCAGGAATACAATGCAGAAAGGAGGCCTCCCAACACAAGGACAGGGGTCCCTACCAAGTTACCAGGCATCCTCACATACACTTCCTCCATGGACACTCATTTTTTCAGGATTCGAACACAACCTGGTCGTGGTTCAGCCTGCTACAGGAAGCTACAGGACTTTCTATAGAAAGTTCTGCATTTCTACAGGAAACATCCTGTAGAGCCCTTGGGCAGGCCAGAATCGATTATGGAGAGGGATTTGAAGCTTGAAGTCTGTTGACGAGGCATGCAACCACTCTTTTCTTCCATCCTTTACTTGTTTCATCTCCTTCCACCACCATTGCCACCATCTGGTTGAATATACCTGCACAGTCATACAAGAATCCTGTTTTCTCAGATCAAAATGTGTTTTTTCAAGTGAAAAATAAAGCATGCAGAGGCTCGCACACTTTACCTATCGAGGCTCCATCAGGACCCTTCATCCGTGAACGCAATTGTGTTTGTTTCAGCATGCACTCCAGGAGGAGAAACGGCTACAGGATGTCCTACAGGAATCCTTTAGCAGCTGATCCGGCTGGAGCACATACCATGGAGACACCAACAGCTCACATCAAACAAAGCCGGTGCATGCAGCATTCACCACCAGAGGGTCGGGTCTCGAGGTCTTGTATCCAGCATCAGCCAATGAAAGATGAGCTCCAGCACCCGTGCACGAAGCAACAACAAGCAAATCCAGCATTCCACGTCCCGAGGCCTGCAAAACATGTCTACAACCGCACAGGTAAGTGCCTAATCTTATTCGTCGAATGCATGAACTATACTCTAAAATTTGCATGACTGTGAAATGGGCGGATTGAACAAGTTTGGTTGCCAGTCAACTGGCCACCCACAGCCAGTCGTATGGCCTCGTAGGATTCGAATGAGCTTGGTTATGCCAAAAAGACGGGCAGTTGACACGTGGGAAGTGTCCAGTCGGGGAGAATCGACAGTGTGACAGAAATGGCGGCGGTGAATGCAGAAGGAAGGATTTGGCGGTCAGAGACACGCCGAGGAATGATGGCTGTGACGTCGGCCAACGAATCGGCCTGGACAGCTCACCCCCGTGCCATGAATTCCGCAGTAATTCAAATTGGCCGGTCGAATAACTCACGGTAAACTGCTGTCATTCGCACTTGCAACCGAGTACGTGTCCTCCTCCTCTGCAAGTTGTTAGCCTGAGCTTCTCGGTCTGTTTCAACGTCCTTCCGCAGCTCAGACTCATCCAGAACCACCGTGACGTCCTCGAGAAGCCAGAAAAGTTTTCTACAGGAAGGTGCACTACAGGAAACCCGACATTACGAAGAAGCTTGGACTATTCACGTCGAGGGTGGAAATTCTCAGAGAGGTAGGCCTGAACACACCACTCCCATGCAAAATAGTTCAAAAAGTGGTGAATTCGACGTGCTGGGGTAGAGAAAAAAATTTAAAAGCAAGTCTGTTTATGAATCCAAAAGCAGTTTACTTATGGTTACATGAAATTGTCTTCGTAGTTTGCGTCCAAGATTTTCTCCACGAGTCCTGAGTTGAATGCCTCCTGTAGAGAAGTTGAAACACTGTCAAGGCTAACTGGTGAAAAAACTGTGAATTTTACATGATTATGTGTATGTTGGAAACATAGATTTGCACTCTGTTTAGAGAAATCCCGAGTCATCCTTCTGTAAACGGGCAGTCAAGTTTCAAAACCGAGGAATTGATACGAAGTGGCCTGCAGATACCGTTTTCAACGTTCTGAGAAGGAAACACACCTAGAATTCCCTTTCTACTCAAAGCGCAAGCAAAAATAGAGTATTTTTCACCATGCTAGGAGGGTTTATCAGAAAGGAACCCTCGGACTCGAAGAAACTACGAGAAACTCCTGAGGTGGTAGAATTATTTTCCCGTGCACACTGGATGACATTCTGTGACAAACTTCAAGGTCACGATGATGAAATCATAGAGGAATTCCTAAGGTCCCTGAAGCCGAAATCAAAGACACTAGCCATTGTCAACTTCAGAGGATTGACCCTAAGACTCACCCCACAACTCATTAGCAGAGTCACTGATCTACCAATGGGGGTACCCTGGGATAAAGAGGAGAGGAAATTGGGCTAAAAGGCTAAAAAGGAGTTCTTCTTGCCAGAGGAACAATTTTCAGAGGATAAGAATGGGGTCCGGAGAACCAGCCTACAGCCATTTTGGAGCGAAGTCAGCCTCCAAATTATGAAATATATTACCTGTGAGGGGCAGTTCAGCATCGTATATGGTTATCATTTCTGTTTGCTAACTGAACTCAGGTACCAAATGGATTTGCCCACATAACAAAAATTGAGCATTCCCTACTTCCTCCTGCAATCCTTGATTGAGTGTGCCACAAAGCTGAGGGAGGGGACACCAGACCAGTTGGCTCATCATGGGCTTATCAAGCTCCTCATGGAAGATGCACTCCATACCTACACTGTCCCTCTCTCCTGGGAAAATTTTCGAAATATGTCTAAGGATGATGACATCTGAATTTTGGCCGAGGAGCTCACTTCCTCCAGCAGCGAGGAGAAGGAGCACACTGAGGCGGAAAAGAAAGCTAAAGGTCAGGAAATCCCAGGCAAACCACCAAAGCAAGGACAAAAAGAGACACGAGAGAAAGGCCAAGCTGCTGAGGCCAAAATAGTGGGTGGTAAAATGACACAAACACCCAGGGAGAAAAGGTTGTAGAGCACAGAAGAAAGGACTGAAAAAGTCCAAGCAAGTGAAGGCACGCCTAAGGCAGCCACAGCCAAGCTAAAGGAAAAAGCACCCCCAGCCAAGAAGGCTAAAACAATGCCAACTGGTTCTACAGGAAGCCAGAAGGCCATTTTTACAGGAAGTCCAAAAACTGCTTCTACAGGAAGCTAGAAACCAGCCACTACAGGACTTTCTATAGGAAGTCTTGGGAAAGGGCAGCAGAAGGAGAAATCGCCCGATATTCTAGCTAGGGAGGCAGCAGCTGTGCTGGCCATCCTAAGCACATCTCCCAAGCAGAAGGAAAAGCGAAAGAGGGAGCCTCCCCTGTATTTCAAGGCGAGAAGAAGCACAAGGATTAAAACTGGTAAACCAAAGGAGAAACAATCCAAAGAACCAATTACAGTTGAAGACACCCCATCCAAACAGAAGACATCCATAACATATGAGCGGGGAAGCCCAAAGACATCCACATGGAAGGAAAGGATGGAGAAATTGAACTCGGAGGCCTCTCTACAGGATGCCGAGGCTGCTCTACAGGAAACTTTGGCTAGGCTGAAAGAGACCGAAAAGATGGAAGAAAAAGCAGCCAAGTCATCACAGGAGGAAGAGGAGGCTGATACCATTCTGGAACCAAGCCCCCAACCCAGCCTGGGCTTTTATTATAACTTCTTAGAGGCCGGGAAAATCATTCCTCAAAAATTCACAGTGCCACTTTTCCTAGCACTAGAGGAAGAAAGAGTACGGACCCACACTTGGATGAAGATCGCTAAATCCAAGGGGGTGGAAGATATAGACCCTCTGGAGGAAAAGCTCAAGGAGACCCAAAGAGAGTTGGCAAGGGTACGGCATGTGGAGAGCTCCTAACAGGCCAAGCTACGAGAAGAGAATGAGCTGCTTAGACAACAGTTACAGCTACAAAGACAGAGGAAAGAAGAGGACACAGCAACCAAGGACACCACAAAAGAGCCTCATGGAAAAGAAGGAACGCAAATTGAACTTGAGGCACTAAACCAACAACTATAGGAAAGGGAATTGCAAGCAGGCCTAGAGATACAATCACTAAAACAGCAGATACAAGAGAAGGAGGCACAACTGGCCTGCATGGCCAGTTGGGCAATGGAAGCTCTGCAATGTAGGCAGCCGGGCAAATCCTATGGCCTATATCTCAGGGATCAGTGGCTGCAATTTCAAATCAACACGTTGGCACAGAGGGGTATCACTCAAATCCAAAACCCCCAACAGTTCATGGATTTATGTAACAACAGTTCCTCAGAAGACAAGGCCAAGCTATCAGAGTTCTACCTTTATAATTTGGCCCTTCCAGACATGACCTCGTGGGACCCCAACATAGCAGTAGGGGACATGCAGCTTATGGAAATGACCTCATGGCTAAACCACGAAGAAAAGAGAGCTGCAGAGGTTAGAAACGTCATGGACCGAGAACTACAGGAACCACTGCTGATTAGAGCAGAGCCAGGGGATCCCTCAGCATTGATATCCACCCACCAGCACCTAGCAACCAACTCTCAAGCCCTGTTAGAGTACATGGATAGGCAAGCTCAGGCCATAACACACTTTGAGGATATGGAGCGATTTTTGGGAGACAACTGTGTTCATTCTTGCACACGTAGGTGGAACACATTGTCCCACAGCCTCAAAATTAGGGAATACTACACTCCAACTAGAATGAGGGAGGCCTTGGCACGAGTGCCTCTCTACAAAAAGTCTATGCAGAATCTTCAGGCCAGTTGGATAGGCCTTAAGTTAATTCCACCTTTGCTTTTGGGGTTGTTAGGAGGCACAGAAGAAGAAGAGCATAAGCAGTGGGAAGAGGTGGAAAGGAAGGCTGGGTTCCATGACAGTGAAGAGGATACTACTTCAGAAGCTTGGGATGTGAGGGAGGCGATCAAAGCAATTAAGGATGAGGAGCTGGACTAGTTGCTCAGAGGATAAGCAACCCATTTAGCAGGGGGGTGATGATGAGCCCCAAATTGGGTAACTTATTGGGCTCATTTTGCCTAATTATCCTTGTTCAGTCCTTGTTCAATCCTCCAATTTTCATAGATTATGCATTATTTTTTAGTATGTTTATGTCATTTGTATGAATAAGGGTGGTCACTCTTCCTAGGTGGCTAACACGTGCTTATTTTAGGTTTTTTGACACATGTTGGAGCAAAACCGAGCAATCATGGGCTAGGTGACAGCCAAGCTTGAGGTGAGGATTCATAGGGGGGTTATCTATGACATTAAATAGCCCTTCCTCGGGATCTCCACCCCCAACTTCGAGCTCACAGGCCACCAAAAACGGATCTTGAAGGCAGCCAAGCAGGTTTTGGAGAAGGGACTGTCTACTAATAGTTTGGACAGCCGAGTCCCCTAGATTTAGGAGGTCTACTAGGGCCCTCGTGGTGTATAAATGATAAGGCCTCAGCCTTCGTAAGGGGCTTTTGAAACCATTGCATTTTTTTTGCACTACAGTGCTGTCACATTCAGCTCATTTTCTTGTAGCCATTTTGGCATAACTTGTGACTGATGACTATTTTTTGATAATGATAAGTAGTCCTATTTTATATCAACTCTGAGTTCTCTATAGGAGCGATAGCTCTCAGGGTTGGGCCCAACTTGAGAGCCTAGGGCCTCCTTTATGTATTGTTATCTTTCCTTTATGCATCATTGTTTTCCCTTTTATGCATTTGCAAACGTATTTCTGTTAGGCAGATTAAGTTGTGTTGATTAACTAGGTCACTATATATGAATAACAATGCTTCAGATGTTTAGAATAGATTGGTAGGATAATAACAGGGAAAAAAGCTCCAGAAAAGGGCCAACAAACGCTTTTGGTTTCACCTCTTCCTCATTGGATCAGGGGCTGGAATTGAAGTAATCGTGCTGTCCCAAACAAAAACACTAGTTTGCTTTGCCATGCAATCATTAGTGTGCTGTTTTCATTTGCAGAAGTTGGTTATGTGTTCAGATCTCTGAAATGTCTCATTGCATAGTTGATATATATGGTTCTCTTTCAAGCAAAGCTGCTGTTCATTCACTTTATTGTTAGCTAGGTTAGATTAGCTAGGACTTTGATTACTTGCAAGACTTTATTAGTTCAGTTGAAAGTGCACAGTGCAGAGCATCTCTACCACTCTTTCATCCACCCAAGCTTCATCAAAGCCATCTGTTCCATCTCCTAACTAGGTTCCTTGCCTCACATTTGTCCTCTTGCCTAGGAAACACCAAATTTAGAACCTAAAGATGTAGAAGCTATAAATGAGACTGAATATGAGAAGATGAAATGTGAGACCACTCTTTAGCTACAACTAAATATGCATCCTCCCAAACCCTACTATTCCTTCCTCTTTCTTACTACCTAACAATAATAATGGTGATTATGGAAATGAAAACATAAGTTCCAGTGGCTTTGTTAATCATCTTGCTCCCTTCGCTGTCCCATGGAATAATAATAGTAATTATGATAACTATTTCAAAGTTGGTGACTTGTGTATGATTTCGATTAGTGAATCCCCACAAACCCAATCTTCTCTAGCATGCACAGTAAAATTCTTATACTCTAACCACTGCAAACGCTAGACAACCATCCATAAATGACAAAAACTTGACTAAACTGGGGGGGGGGTGAATCAGTTTAGTATACTCATGGACATTAAAATTCTTTTGCTTAGTACTCATTAATTGAAACATTACATGAGCAACTCAACAAATAATGAACAACATATTGAATACGTGAACAACAAGTAATAAGCAAACCGAACCATCACATGAACACGTAACAACAACACACATTGACACCATATATATGTTGAAACCCAAAAAAAGAGAAAACCACGGTTTTATTATTGTTGTGATACAAAGGCAAGCTCCTACTCCTTATTACATCTGATTTTCTGTAGGCCCTAACCTATAGGAGGTTGCTACCTCAATTTTATGCAAGTTGCAACATGCAAGGAAGCTCCAACTCCCATATGATTTATATAGGCTACAACCCACAGGAGGCTCCTACCTCAACCAACTCCAACTGGATATTTATCAAGCTTCAAATTGAAAGGAGACTACCATCTTGTTACAGATCCATTTGGGCATATCACTCCCATAATCTAGATTAGTGTTTTAGGGCTAATCAAACCCTAATTTCAGTTGCTACATGCCCTAAAAAAGTCAACCTTTTGAATGCCTCCTTCCCAGACAGTTTCATGACTTGAAGACATCCTGAAATGATCTCTAAAGGGACTAGCACAGGTAGGCCCATGTAAGGGTGCGCTGTAGAGCAGTTGAGTCCATGCCAGGGTGTTCTGCAAAACACTTAGGCCCTCTTTGACCTGCGTTGGGCGAGATTGAGTGAAATTTACATAGGGTTTGGGGAATATTCTTATCTCTTGGAGTCTTCTAGAAGTTTCCCTCACTTCTCAACTCCTATGAGCTCGAAAATGGATGAGGAATGAGTTAAGATGCATCCTATCCTCTCATCCCTTCCTGCATGGAACTAATTCTAAGTATGGAAGGCCATTCAATACCCCCATTTATGACATAACCTCCTACATCTTCCTATAAATTGAGCACTCATCTAAGTGATCAAGGGGCTGGACTATGTTGAATTGTAAGGAGATAATGTTGCTATTAGAATTGACTTTGAGACAAGTATTGTTATGCTACAAGTTTGTCATGCTTTTGATGTGATGTGGATGGGATCAAAGCTGGAGGAGTGACTTCGAATCAGACTTCATGGTTGTAATTCCTTCTTCTATTCAATAAAGTATTTGAACCTTTTTCCATATGCTTATCTTGTTATATGATGCTTATATGTGTGAATGTATCTGATTCCATTTACTTGTAATCAATAGATATTTTGCTTTGATTGGTTCTTTGTCTTTTGTTGATGTTTATAGGTACTTCTCAAGCGTGTTAAGTATGGGAAGGAGTGATGGGACCGATACAAAGGAGACAAGAGGAAATCAGAACTACAAGTAGGTCTTCTCATTCTCTTTGTCTTATCTATTGCCTATATGAAAAGGCTAAAGTGCTTTCAATTGTTGTTCTAGATATGGCTACCTATCTAGGGAATTAATATTTATCCATAGGTACCAAATTCTCCAAAACAAATTGGCGACTCCACTGAGGAAGATCATCCTTCCTAGTAGCTTATCCACCTCCTAGGACACTCTTGTAGGCCCTACTTGTTTTCATTGTATTTCAGCTTTATTGCATTGAATTTTGGAAAAGTTTTGTCAGTTTGCCTCTTGAAATGGCTTACTGTCACTAGCGTAGGTTTGTGAGGGACACAGTGCGCTGTAGAGCAACCTTGGCTTAGGGAAAATGCTCTGAAGTGCACTGTCTCCCATTCAGGGCTGCACTGATCCTCCTAGGGTTAGTTTCCCACCTTTGGATTGAGTTTTTTGCCAACTTTCCTCTGTTTGATTGCTTGCTGATTAGTCAATGAATGTCATGTCTCAGAAAACAAGTTTTTATCTCCTTTGCTAGCCCTACTTTGACTTGGTTGATTAATGTTTCTTAAATGTTTTTTGTCATTATCGATCCATAGTCAAAGTTAGATCATAGTCGATCAATCTTTGTTTGAAAGAAAGTGTCGTAAAAGTCTTCTTTTCCTTCGAAATAGAATTGTCGTAAAGTCTTCGTCCTTGTTAAAGATTGATTGATTGTATGTGCATTAGTTTCCTTTTATTCATATTCACATTAAGGAAATTGAGAAGAAATACATGCATTTTGCATTGAAAAATTTTGTGTATGCTCATAGGAATAGTTTAGGTAAATTGCATTAGATTGTGCTCTTTGCTCTTTGATCAAAAGAATATGATTGCTCTATCCCTATTAGCTAATATTTTCATTGTGAAATTGAATGGAAAAAATGCTTATCACCATAGTTGCATTCCTAGGAATTCCAAAATACATAACGTGGTGAACTTGAAAGGCAAATTCCTAAGCAACATCAACTTAAAATTAACCTCAATTTACCTAATGGAGCATTGTCACCTAACGAAAAACATTTAGTGGTTCTAGGCTAGAGACGTGTTCCAACGTCGTAAAACAAAGCAGCTATTGCTAACTTTTTTGCAATACATCTCGAGTGTGATACCTCATTCCACATACGTGAGTATATCGTAGCTCGTCTATGTACCTTCATGTATATAGGGCGGTGTTATAGTACGTAAAGTATATGAGAATTCTCTCACTGTGTGGTTTTGCATTAGACAACTCTTATATGGATTGGGCCTCTACGTACTGTTGGGTATATTTGGGAGGACAACGCTTGGTTGCTATCCATCCTTAGGTAACCGAGTCAACCGCCTTGTACATTATGATACACCGAACACAACATTCGGGGAGATTGTCTGCCCATACTTCTTGGTTCATCGGGAGGTATTATGCAGTTCACAGTTGCTTGGTAAACCTTTTTGCCTAGATTACCTCTTTTTGTTTATTTCTTTTTGCAATAAAATTAATCAACAATCGTGGAGGAACATCAACCCTTACCCTGTCGTTCATGGAGAACAACGAGCATACCACCTTTGTCACCTGAAGCTACACCTATTCGGTCAAAGAAGTCTTGTTAACTGAGTCAAGTACATCAAGAAATCTTGGTTCTTCATCTGAATTACCAGAGTCATCCATTCCGGTAAGTACTGAGATCTAGTTACTCCAACTATTTCTGGTACATCTGTTACTGAAGAAGAAGTTTCACAATTACCTAAGGACACTATAACTAACACTACTGAAACAGTAATTGAAGTTTTTCAACAACAAGTTGACCCTCAACTTGAAGTTGCTCAACATGAAATTACTTCTGAACTTGGATCAATTCAACTAGACGTTAATCCAGAACCTATCACAGTTCAATCAGAAGTTACTTTTGAACCTGAAGTTGTTCAGGAACCTCTCTGTGAAACTGTTGTTCTTTTACCGGAACATTTGGACTTCGAATTTGAACATTTAGAAGTTGTCACCTTACCGGAAGACGATCGACCGGTTAACCCTCAAACATCTATAACTACTGAAACTTCCACTTTGCCAACACCAGAAGTCTATTACGGACCTGACGGTGAAGTACTTCCACCTAGTTTAATTACTGTTGAGGAAGAATTTGAAGAAGATACTACACCTGGAACCCCATTCCAGTTTGGAACAAGGCTTTACCTTTACCCTTATACTCTTCATTTTACTGCTCCTTTTGATCTTGCTTCTTTTCAAGTACCTGTTGATTCTTTAGGACATTTATTGGGTCAGTTAACTATGGTTGAACAACTGTCAACATCCCAGACTGTATCATCTGATGCAGTTGTGGCAGAATCTTTTGTTGCAACCTCTTCGATGTTTTCTACTACTCTTGAGTCACATCTATATGGTGAACCATCTGTCTCGGTTGGTTACCAATCTTTATCTGGAACCCACTCAGGGGTTGCTTCTACACCATGGTCATCACACATGTCCTCTACTGGAATTTTACCTGGTTCTTCATTTACGGGAACTCAATAGTTTGATCCTGCATATCAATATCAAACTGGGCAATCTAGTCAACAACGACCTATGTATCCACTACATACTGGATTGCCACCATATGGATAGCAATATGCCTATTCACCTTATCCTCCATATCCTAGAGGACAACCATATGGTAATATCCCACCATATTCAGGTTAGTTTAGAATGCAAGTTTGTCAATGACAACCAACAATGCCAGTTCAACCGAGGCTTATGTATCCAACACAACCAATGCAAACTGTGTCAGCTATTCCTATTACACCTGTTGTTACCACTGTACCGCAGTCAAAAGTTCAAACAATTGTATCTCAACCTGTACAAACTGGTCCTTCTACCTTGCAACCAAAAGTTTCAGGTCAACATGCCGAAGTTTCTCAGGCTGTTGTACAACGACTGCTTGTGTCCGGGGTTCAACAACCTTAGGTTAGTGTACCTTTATCTAGAGTGACTTAGGCTTACACTGGTATAGTTTATTCACAACCTGGTCAAGCTACCATTGGGGGGAAATATCAGATTCAACAACTTGTACCCCAACAACCTTGGCAGCCTCAATATCAACAACCTCAATTCTAGAAATTCCAACCCTAATTTGGACTTGCCCAACAAGCTCAACCTAGTTTTGGACAATATCAAGCTTACCGAGGTCTTGGTCAACAAGGCTTCACTGGTTATGGACAACCACAAATTCAACCTGGTTATCAACAACCACCTTATACTAGATTTGTTCAACAGCCACCTTATCAAGGTTACCAGATACATATGCCCTATGCTGGTATGCAAAGACCTATTGCTCAGGCAATTCCATCATCTCCTGGGTATGATCAACCTGACTTGAATCGACAGTTGCCGTTTGTAGCAATTCTTGAATTACTAGATTTAAACCAACTCACTGATGATCCAGTTTTATATGCACCTTGGTGGTTGGTAATTCCGCATAAGTTACCTTCTGACATTCCAAAATTCAATGGAAATCTAGGAGAAGACCCATAAAATCATGTCATGACTTTTCATTTGTGGTGTTCATCAAACTCCTTGAATGATGACTCAGTTAGACTCCGTCTTTTCCAAAGAACGCTTACTGGTCTAGCTGTGAAGTGGTACATTGAGTTACCAGGAGCTTCTTTTGACAACTTCACGACTTTATCCACCACATTTTTGACCCACTTCTAGTTACATATCAGATACGAGATTGGAACGGAACTCCTGACCAACTTTAAACATACTACTGCTACTCATATATCTGATCATATTCATGAGTGGTGACATCGTCGTCGAATGGTTAAGACTTATGTTCCTGATTAGCTTTTGGCTGAGTGGTTTATAAAATCCTTGTTGCCATCAATCACTGAGGATGTGGCAAAAAGTGGAGTTGTCACAGAAGAGCAAGTAATTACTCGTGCCCAATATTTGGACTTGATTTATAGGCAGTCTGGCACGCTCTACGACAAGATTCTAAATGCACCCCGACCATATTTCACTGTTCCTCCTCCATAATCGAGTAAGGACTCTCATGCTGGCGATGGTGTGATTGTTTCTTCGAGGACACAAATGGCAGTAGAACATCTGGTCAAACACTTGCCGTTTCCAATCAAACTTCAAATGCATTAAAAAACACTCTCACTTCCGAAGTCAATGCAGTGTCATTTGACAAAGGCAAGAATCAAAAGCAACCAGGAGGAAAGAAGAAGGGGAAAAATAAGAAGAAACAAGGCAATCCCCCTAAAGAGAAATCATCTAATTCCTCTACTTCGGCAAGGAAACCTCGCTATCCATGTTTAATCTGTAATGACGAGCATTTTACAAGAGATTGTCCACACCGCTTGGAAGTCTATAAACTTCTAAAGACTTCTAACACATCTAAAGTGTTGACTGGTCCATTTCCAAACTCAGAGACACATTTGGTTGCGACAGACCATGTTTCCACATCCCAAGTACTTATGCTATCTGTTGCAAAGCCTAAAAACGACTTTTTGGTGTTGACACGAAATAAAGATTATGGAAATCACTGTCATCGTTGAATAATCGGGCCAATGATCAACCTAATCCTTCGACTTCAACTTCATCTGAAAATATTCCACCGCCTATTGCGCCAAAATTGACAATAAAACTACCAAAGGGACTTGTGCATAAATCAACATTTAACCCTCGAGGTCGAGCAACTCAGAAGTATAACATAGTAGAAGACCTTGCTCAATCACCTTCTGCTATGTCGACGCTTGATGTGTTACAAAATTGTCCCTCCCAGAAGCAGGCTTTACTGTCAACAATTGCTGGAATAGACCCTACGGATTCCAATCTTATGGTTTTTAACCATGCAGGATATACACCACAGTTACCGGCACAATTAGCTTTCTTAATTCAAGTAAAAGCTCTCAATAAAAATGTTCACTGAACTATTATTGATGAGGGGGCATACACTTGCATTCTGTCCATGAGCTACTGGAAAGCACTTGGTTCATTGTTGTTGTCATGATCACCAACAACGTTAAAAGCTTTCGACTGATGCACATATACACCTTGTGGGATTTTGAGTAACCTGCAAGTTGAACTAGGGGGAAAAACAATTACTGTTGAAGTTGAGGTAGTTGACGGGCTCCTCGATTACAACATTTTATTGGGAAGGCCATGGGTATATGCTATGGCTGCTGTGGTTTCCACGTACTTCCATACAATTGCATTCCCTCATAAAGGTGGAATCACAATTATCGATCAACTTTCCTTCTTTGCATCTAGTTCTCAGGCTACTGCAAGCATTCCGTTGGTACACAGACCCCCGCTATCACTTCAAAATGTTGGTGTAGGTCTCTTTAAAGATCCTTCCCTAATGGGTACTTTTACGCTACCGTCACCATCTGATTTGGCGGAAGTGGCAAGAGTAGAGACTTGCAACATTATTTCCTCCACCTCATCTAATTTAAGGAGGATAACCAATAGTTTTGAAGTTGATAGTAATATTGAAGTTATGCCGCTAAGCTCCATTGAGTTTGCATAACAATCAATTTTTCTGGCTTGCGCGACAAACCCAAATCCACTTTCACTAATTGTATGGGTAGATTGTTCGTCAGAATATGGTACTTCTTCGGATCCTTTTTCACGTATATTTTCTATGGATGAAGGAATCGTCCAATCAATGATGATAGGAGAAGAACCTTGGGAATATTATCATCATCGTTCCCATCTTCCAGATGACATCGAAGATTATTCAAATGAACTTAACCACTCTTCAGTTGTTGATTTCTTTTCGAATTCTGTTTTCATAGATACAGTAGATTCCGAGCAAAACCTGTCAAATATTGAAGAAATGATTTCTATTAATATTTCGACCAAACCTAATGTTGTAGAAAACATTCATGTCGGAAAATCTTGTTCTCCTTCAGAACTTGATACTTACCATGCTCTCTTTCGTGATTTTCGACATATATTTGCATGGTCATACGAGGAGATGCCAGGCATTGACTCTAGTATAGTTGAACATGAAATTAAAATGTATTCTGATGTCAAACCAGTTCGACAACAGCTTCGACTTGTTCATCCAAAGAAAGCCATTGCCATTAAAGTAGAAGTTGAAAAGCTTTTGCATGCTGGTTTCATTTACCCTGTACCTCTTACTGATTGGGTTTCCAACATTGTTCCTGTCATGAAAAAACAAGGGATAATTCGAGTGTGCGTCGATTATAGGGATGCAAATCAGGCTTGTCCAAAAGACAATTATCCCACTCTTTTATCGACCAGATTATTGACGAATTTGCTGGATGCGAAATTTTCTCATTTATGGATGGTTTTTCCGGTTACAATCAAATCAATATCCGCCCACATGACCAATCTAAAACAAATTTTATTTGTCCATGGGGCACATTCGCTTATACGAAACTCCCTTTCGGTTTGAAGAATGTAGGGGCCACATTTCATAGGGCAATGAATTATGCCTTCCATGACATCAAGCATATTGTTCAACCTTACCTTAACGATTTACTTGCTCATTCACAAAAGAGGATTGATCACTCGCAACATTTGAGAGCAATATTTTTATGGTGTCGACATTACAAGATATGACTCAATCCACACAAATGTGTGTTTTGTGTTGGTTCTGGTCAATTTCTTGGATTCGTAGTGTCTAGAGATGGAATTCAACTCGATCCTTTAAAGGTTCAGGCAATTCTTGACTTGCCTCCACCTTTAAATATTTTACAATTATAGAGACTCCAAGGGAAGGATAACTTTTTGAGGAGGTCCATTCCCAATTATGCTGAAATGGCTAAAGGTTTTACACGTATTTTGAAAAAGGGGACACCCTTCCATTGGGATCAGGAAACGCAAGCTTCCTTTGATGCTCTTAAAGATACCTTGATTAGAGCGTCATTAATGTATTCTATGAATTATCAAAATGACTATTACCTATATCTCGCCGTTGTAGATACAACCATTGGCATGGTTTTAGTCCAGGAGGAAGATGGGATAGAACATCCAATATATTATTTAAGCCACAATCTCAATGATACATAAATTAAGTATTCTTGTGTCGAAAAGATAGCTTTAGCAGCTATGCAAGCTGTTTAGAGATTTCGCCACTACATCCTGCTCCGAAATACCACTGTCATTTCAGATTGCAACCCTATGAAATATATTTTGTCACATCAATTGCTGGGGGGAAAATACTCAAAATGGATAGTCATTTTGCAGGAGTTTGATATGGAATTCATCAAGTCCAAATCAAATAAATCTCTGTTTTCATCGAGCTACTTTGTGACCTTCCCTCGACCTCCATTAATTTAACATCTGAACAATCGATTTTGGATGATTCTCTGTTCCTGATATCGTCATTTGACTCGTGGTATGGAGATATACTGACTTATCTCCAAACCCAAGCTTTCCAGCCCGATACCTCTTGCTCGCAACAATGACGTATCTGATACCAAGCCAAAGATTATCTGATCATTGGCGACACTCTTTACTGTCGTGGTATCGATATGATTTTACGGAGGTGCCTCACACATGAGGAAGCCGACAAAGCATTGAATGATTGCCATTCAGGTGCTTGTGGTGGACACTTATTTGGATATGCTACTGCACAGAGAATCTTCATGCTGGTTACTTCTGGCCAACTATATTCAAAGATTGTATTATTGTTGTTAAAAGCTGTCATGCATGCCAGATCTATGACCACGAAGCTATATTACCACCCGTACCATTGTATCCAGTCGTTGTTGTTAGACCATTCACCAAATGGGGCATTGAATTCATGACATATAACCCCACCTCGGCCGGGAGGGGGCGACATGGGTACATCATAGTCGTCATTGACTATTTTACCAAATGGGCCGAGGCAATTCCAACATTAAACAACAGTGGTGAAATGGCTGCTCTTTTCTTTTTCAACCATGTGGTTGCTCGGTTTGGTGTACCACAGGCCATAGTTATAGATCATGGGTCACATTTTCCCAGTCACATGATGAATGAGTTAACTGCCAAGTAAGGACTGTCACACGATAGTTCTACTCCTTATTACCCGCAAGCTAATGGACAAGTTGAGGCTATCAACAAGGTCCTTAAGCAAATGTTGCAAAGAATGATAGGGGTTCATAATGAAACTGACATTTAATCCTGTACTCTGCCTTGTGAGCATATCAAACCTTGGTGAGAAATGCAACTGGATTCACACCCTTTCAGTTGGTGTACGTTTTGGAAGCAATCTTACCAATACAATGTGAAATTTCATCTCTCATACTCGCAATTGATTTGTTACCCGACACTTTTGAAGAAGAAGCACGTTTCTTGGAACTTATCCATCTAGATGAAACCCTTCATGATGTCACATTGGCTAACGAAGCGCATAAGAAACAAATCAAGCCGCAATATGATAGAAATGTCAAGCCTTGTATCTTCTCAGAAGGAGACCTGGTCTCACTTTATGATCAGGAAGTTGATAAACTTGGAGCAGGGAAATTTGAGGCACTATGGATGGGTCCTTATGTTGTCAAGTGTGTTTTGGAAAAAGGTGCCTACGAGTTAGTGGATTATGATGGGATTCCATTATCGCAGCCCCTAAACAGGCTGTAGCTCAAACGTTACTATGCTTAATTGAGTGTAGTAAAACTCACTGTATATATGCTTTCATTTGCATGTGTGTGTGTCAGTGTGTCTTTTAGAGTTTTTTATATGGTTAGTAATCCACCTTGCATTTGTTGCAGATGTCGAAATATTCAAAACCATTTGTTGGTTACGCCTATAGTGCTAGTCATAGTACGCAGAACCTATTTTCTACAGCATGGGCCATTTTCGCTCCAAGTGGCGAGTTCATAAGTTTTCAAGGGATTTGTATCAGTCGATCGACGAACAACACCGTTGAGTATAACACGTTGATCAAACTTCTCTCTGATGCCATGTCACTTGGCATTCTTCGAATCATCGTTATGATTGACTCACAACTCGTCGTACTACAACTTACAAGTGTGTTACTATCCGAAACCCAACAATTCTTCGTATGTTCCTTAGAGTTTGTATTTTGGAATGGAATTTTGAGTGCATTTAATATCAACATATTTCCAGAAAATTTAACACATTAACTGATTCTCTAATGAATTATGTGTTAAACAGACATTTGTGACACATGTAAAAGTAACATTTTCAGTTCACATCATTAGTTGAATAGGATTGCACATAACCATAGAAAACTCTGAAAGTAAATAGATAGATGTTTTAAAAGTTTTTTCAAAATTTGTGTCCAAGACACATTTGGTCATCTGACCCAAAAACCCAAAATGCATGCAAAAAACATCCTAAGTAGACCTAGCGATGCTCATGATAACAGGTCACAGCCTGTGCTATCATGCACAAAAGCCTCATCCAGCAGGTAGGAACACCAATAGCGTGGCGCTGTAGCCTCATAGGTAACTCGTCGATTCGGACATCCAGAATACCAAGGGTTAATCCCTTTATGTGATCCTACAACTCTGCCAGCGTCTCAGCCAAATCCAAATCCTGGAGGACCGCTCTCCCAATGTTTCTCCACGCTGGCCCACCTACCTCTTGTTGGTGTCTCCTAGGTCGAACGATACCCACATCTGCATAGATAAGAATGATTGTAGTTTAGTCTTGGAAACATTAAAAACACAAAAAACATGTAGAAACTTGAA
Organism: Pinus taeda; assembly: GCA_000404065.3. Taxonomy (NCBI): domain Eukaryota; kingdom Viridiplantae; phylum Streptophyta; class Pinopsida; order Pinales; family Pinaceae; genus Pinus; species Pinus taeda. The sequence continues at coordinate 23,685 of APFE030169046.1, forward strand.
AAATCAAAAACACTTTGGTCAAACAATTTACCTATAGCACCCCATTGTGCTCCAACTAGTAGAATCAAGTCTGGATCTCCATGAAAATCAATCCCTGAGTATGGATGCTCCTCAACGACAATGTGTTGTCGATCAAGACAACTAAAAAATGCAGTGGAAAAAATGATTGTTGACTAACCCGCATATCGAGCCATCAATTCGACCCACTTTTGCATCCGTGGATCTTTAGGACCAGCTACACCTAGTGATAAATGCTGTGGTTGCATCAATGGAATTCTCTCTAAGGTAAAAGCGATTAAGATTGAACCATAGCAGAAATTCTTCATCTTACCACTTTTTACCTTGTTCAGTTATTCTTTCAGTGAAAAAAGCACAAATTCACACCATTTGAATACTTTTGGCTCAAGACACTCCAGTTCATACCACATATATGATATGTTCACTTAATGAAGTGTCATGCTGCCAGCCAACTTTGCGATTGTGAAGAGGATCGTTCTCAAAGGAAAATCACTTACATCCCTGATGTTTATTTTCCCATCCTTGCTAGGCTTTGTACCTGGCCGACAAAACTTTCAAATGTAATCCTTCACCGATTCACCTCCATTGGCAAATCCAGAAAGTAAGATGGGGGCACCTCGCCTCGATAGTTTGTTAAGAAAGTAAATATCATCAATGGTAATAGGTACCATTTTGTCCCCTATGTGAAAAGTATGATCTGTCAGATCCCATGCATGAACAAGGAACTGTAATAGTTCTATTTGTTACCTCATTCCAGACAACCTGAAGTATTTGAGTAACCCACAGTTTTTGAGGGCCTCAACTGTACCCAGATTGTTTAGGGCAACCATGTCTTTTTCTTCATGCTCTCTTTCTTGCCATGTAATCGACATTTTGATCCGATGAAAGCCCGAAATCCAATCGTAAGCTTAGTTAGGATCCTTTCCATGCAAAAAACATGACAAATTTTGGAGCAAACAACTAAATCAAATTTGGGAAACTCACCCAGCACAACCTAGGCATAGAGATAGTGCGCTGAAGAGCAGGAAACCTTCTATTAGGGTGCTCTTTAGCACAGTTTTCGATGTGAAAGCATGCGCTGATCCTAGGGCAAAAAAAATCAAACCCCAGAGGCCCCAAAAACCCTAAAACTTGCATGAAACATTAAAAGAATGATGTGAAAAGAAAGAGGAGGGGTAGATCTCCTACCTAGTCTGGATAGCATGAGAAATGGTCCACAGAATCTCTTGCAATCAGCTGCTGAAGTTTGAGGTAAAAAACTAGCCCAGAGCACAAAACTGAATGGTAAGTATCAAATGGTAAAAATTACATCACAAAAACTTGTTTTATGTTTATTTCATGTTCATTAGTCGAGTAAACATTAGTATTTACCCATTTTTACCTATGAAATAGGTATTTTTAATCCATTTGGTGGTGTTTTGAGTATGTTTTACAGTCGACTTACAAAATTTGATGCACTCGATTGTAAATTGTACCTTTGACCACAGAGCATACTTTTATCTCTTTTTCGAGCTCTGTTAAATAACAAAGAGGGAACCCCCTTGGAGTCCTCTTTAAGCTCTTTTCAGACTCTCTAAATATGAAAATATTTCCGAGCGCTTGTCCTTTTCAGCTCGTTAATGGATTGGTAACGACATCTACTCAGTATAAGTATAAGTTTAACCTTTTTTTGGGCTAAGATAGATTAATTACAAAAAGGGAATACGTTGACCGAACATGGTCAATAGGTTCTCTCTCATATTGTTTTATGATTTTTCGAACTTGAGAGACAAATCTACAAAAAAGAACTCATGGAGTTTTCTTTTTGTCACTTTTCAAACTCTCTAAACATGAAAAGGAATGAGTTCTTTTTCGTTAAACTCATTAAAACATCAAATAGCGACAAACTTGTCCATCTAGACAAGACCGAGTTTCACCTTCGCTAGACTCGTTAAAACATCACATAACGATGGGTTCACTCGAAGGGTGGAATTATACAACAAGCATATGTTATCCTCCTCAAGCTTGATAAAAAATAAAGAGGTATTGGTCAACAATGACTGGGGAAAATGGAAAAAGGGGAAAACCACTTTATGGTAGTAGGTTGCTCTTGAACATGACACTTTCACTTCATCACTGTGACTACTCGGGTTGGGTTATCAACTTGATGGTTATCATACCATCCATCACTTTTTTTTGGGTCAATGCTACCAATTCATTTCAGTGTCTCTGACATGTTCAAGAGAAGTCATTTAGTCAAAATTCATCCTTTGCAATACCATAAACCTTCATTTTCATGACTTCCATTTCTGAACCTTGTGTTGTCAGTCAAATTCCGTCTCCAAAATCATTACACTTATTTCGTGTCATTGATGTGGGATACATCAAGGCTGTCCTGTGATGAGTCGCTTCTTGTCGACATCAACACATTATCCAAGAAGTTAACTTAGAAACACCCTTTCATTACCTTGAGGCTTGCATACATCAATGGCAATTTTCTCGCTTCTGGCAACAGGTTGACATCATTGGCCTTCGATCGAAAGACTTTGTATGGTGTTCGACATCAAAACATCTATTCACACCATGCAGAATGTACTACAGTACCTTGAGGATCATTATCATTATTAGTGATTTCTCTCGCATCTGTTAACAGATTACATCATTGGCTAGTAATTAGACGGTGTCTTCCCATATTCGACTTCAGATCACATATTCACATGGTTAGACTCGTACTAGAGCGAATGATTGAACGAGATAGAAGACCCTGGATCTAGTTTCATCCATCCGGGCTGCGATGTCAGGAGTACTAAATCATATGCACAGTGGCCTTACACTGATGGTCATCCATTTATGGGTATATATCTGTAGACAACTGTCTATGTACATGTAATTAAAGTTTATATGCTGAGCATGGGCATGCCTTCCCTCAGCTATTGATGAAAAAATAAAAATATCATGATATACGTATTGTAATTGATGCAGGTCACCTTCCACTTCGAAACTTCCTCATCACATCGTAAATCATTTCATTCGACATTTACATTTTTTGACTTCATGCTTTAGGGGGAAGCTGTTACAGATCTATTTGGGCATATGACTCCCTTCATCCAAATCAGTGTTTTAAGACTCATCAAACCCTAATTTTAGTTGCTACATGTCCTAAACAAGTCAACCTTTTGAATGCCTCCTTCCCAGATAGTTTCATGACTTGAAGACATCGTGAAATGATCTCTAAAGGGACTAGCGCAGGTAGGCCAATGTAAGGGTGTGCTGCAGAGCAGTTGAGTCCATGCTAGGGTACTCTGCAAAGCACTTAGGCCCTCTTTGACCTGCGCTGGGTGAGATTGAGTGAAATTCACATAGGGTTTGGGGAATATTCTTATCTCTTGGATTCTTCTAGAAGTTTCCCTCACTTATCAACTCCTATGAGCTCGAAAATGGATGAGGAATGAGTTAAGATGCATCCTATCCTCTCATCCCTTCCTGCATGGAACTAATTATAAGTATGGAAGGCCATTCAATACCCCCATTTATGACATAACCTCCTCCATCTTCCTATAAATTGAGCACTCATCTAAGTGATCAAGGGGCTGGACTATGTTGAATTGTAAGGAGATAATGTTGCTATGAGAATTGACTTTGAGACAAGTATTGTTATGCTACAACTTTTTCATGCTTTTGATGTGATGTGGAAGGGATCAAAGCTAGCGGAGTGACTTTGAATCAGACTTCATGGTTGTAATTCCTTCTTCTATTCAATAAAGTATTTAAACTTTTTTCCATATGCTTATCTTGTTATATGATGCTTATATGTGTGAATGTATCTGATTCCATTTACTTGTAATCAATAGATCTTTCGCTTTGATTGGTTCTTTGTCTTCTGCTGATGTTTACAGGTACTTCTCAAGAGTGTTAAGTACGAGAAGGAGCGACGGGACCGATACAAAGGAGACAAGAGGAAAGCGGAATTACAAGTAGGTCTTCTCATTCTCTTTTTCTTATCTATTGCTTATAGGAAAAGGCTAAAGTGCTTTAAATTGTTGTTCTAGATATGACTACTTATCTAGGGAATTAATATTTATCCGTAGATACCAAATTCTCCAAAACACATCCCCTTATGCAAACACGAAATGACAATGTGTTGGTTTACCTGGTCATCAATTCTGTATGTCTCCCTCTTCATTTCTTCCTGTTCATCCCTTCAAATCTACATCACATCAACTCCATATGTTCCAGATAACTAATTCATAATTGTCCTATCAGCTCTCTCACATTCTCCCTTTCTCTAACTCCTTGTGTCTTCCAAAATCACATATTTTTTAGATATCCCACATAGGAATATGAAGTGAATAGGCTTGACTCTTTGCCTTCCACTTATTCATTTCCAAACTCTTCATAATATTAGAGCAAAAATAGATAAATATCCAATATTAGTTTTAGCCACATGTAATGATTAAATGCATCAAACTAATGCTAAAATCAAATAACAATCTTTGCAACATCTTTGCCTTTTCCTTGGAGTCTTCCCTTTGCATCACAACAATTTAGTTTAATCAACAATTTCACATGACAACAAATTCTTCAATATAGCAATCTCTGCAACATTATCCAAGCATATCACAATTCCCTCTATGTAAGATTATCCAAACATATCACAATTCCCTTGCTTACTGCTCTTGTGCTGCTCCTTTGCTTGTTGCTCCTTGTGTACGATGATCCTTTGCTTGCTGCTCCTTGTGCTTGCTACTCCTTGTGCTTGCTACTCCTTTGCTTGCTGATTTGTAGCTATAGCACCAGATCTCTTCCTCTACTTCTTTAGCATTAATTGCAACCATGCATGCTTTTTGTTGCTTCTTGCCTGCTGGTACTCTTGCATTCCTTGCTTCTCCTTGTGTTGCTCCTTTGCTTACTGCCCATTTTCCACCAATGACAATATTTCCAATAATCTCCCCCTTTGGCATTGATGGCAACACATTTGTCCTCCCCCTTTCATTCTCATAAGTGTCTTTCTTCCTTTGATTACCTCCCCCTTTGACATCAATGAAAAGGGGGTTACAAATGTCTTGTAGCTCGAAAAAAAAATCCTCAGTGTAGTGTAGTTGTCATCATGTTTTATAACATGCAAATTATTGTTCTGCATGATTGAATAAATGATACTCCAGATGGCTTATTAGGGCTCCTTCATATTGAATGAATGCTGCTCCAAAGTTAACCCTACTCTATATGACATATAAACATTGTAAGAGTGGTGCAAAATACTATTGTGAGAACATTTTTAAAGCAAGAACACTGTTGAGAGAACACTTTGTAAGGAAAACATGGTATGATTACAATTTATGACTGTATATTTTTTAATACTCCTTCAGATTCAGTTTTGAGCCTGTATATAACAAAATATTCTTCAATGTTTCAACATTGTAGTTTAGACCATATGAATGTCACTCCAACAGGAAATAGGCTTCTTCAGTGCTGTACCAAGGCAATGTATGAAATGACAACAAATTTTGCTTCCAAATAATTGTAGCCATGCCAATTATATGTTGCTTCATATTATAATGTTGCTCCAGAATGATTTAATCCTGACAAAGACACATTCAATGCTCAAAAACCCAATGCACATTCAACGCCCATAAATTTAAAGTCTGATAGCATGACTTCTCTCCATAATGCAAAGGACATAATGCTTGATATTAAGGAATGCTGGTATTGCATAGATGGTATGTCATCTGTCATGATCATGTTTGATTCTTGCATTGAACTCATAAAACTTTCAAAGTGAATATTTAGGTATTTGTGCTCTTAGCTGTAGCATAACTATTTTGCGTTGCATGACATTGCTGATCATCAATGCTAACTCTCAAGGGATGTGAATATACACCTTAGAATTTCACTAAACTAACCTGTCATCACTGGATTAATAACAAAAAGAAAATGATGCCACCTTTGTTTGTGCTACTTTGAGCAACTAACGTTCAATTCTTATTCAAGATGCAACAACTGTTATTGTTGCTCTTGTCATTGGGATGCTGCTAGAATGGCACTTAGCCCTTGTAGCTTTGGGAACCTTGCCACTTTTGACAGTTTCAGCAATTGCACAAAATATGTGTCTTGCTGGATTTTCAAGAGGCATCCAGGATATGCACAAAAAGGCCTCCTTGGTTCTTGAGGACGTTGTTATATATATATATATATATACAATGGTGTGATGGTGGTAAGATGATGGAACTCTATAAGTTGCAGCTTAAGAAGATTCTCGTGTACAGTTTTTTGCGTGGGAAACTCAGTGGCTTTGATTTTGAAGCCTCACAATTTCTGCTTTTTGCTTGTAATGCCCTTCTCTTATGGTATGCAACTACAGCTGTCAAAAGGAACCATGTCACTCTACCTACAAATTTGAAATAATATATGATCTTCTCATTTGTAACATTTTCACTTGTAGAACATTTTGGATAAGCTCCTTACATCTTGAAACGCTGGAATTCCCTCATTTCTGTTTTTGGGATTATTGGTCGCAAACCAAAAATTGATTCCGATGATGCCAATGGTATAAAGCTACTCTAAAATCATTCAACTTGCACTGGCTTCGAAATTACATGGGTCTGGTTCAACAAGAGCATGTTCTCTTCTCTACTACCATATGATAAAACATCATATATGCTAGACATAACGCAAGTGAGGTAGAGATGAGAGAGGCTGCACGAATATAATGCAAAGTCTGAAGGATAATCATGACAACGGAGTAATGGACGAGTGCAACAACATATGCCTGCTGGTTGAGTGAGATGCATGAACTGAGAAATGGTAATGAACCTAGGGCACAAAAACCTAATACCGACTCAATGCTCCTCCATTTCCATAGATTGACATATATGATGAAAACTAGACTGTGCATATATCTCTGTATATAATGCAATTTGGTGTTGGATGTGTAGCCATGACACTCAGTTTAACACACATTGCAAGACAAATCAACAATTTTATCATTGCTTTGTTTATCAATGATAATAATGGCAATGATATGCCAATGCCATATGACAACCCAACGCCATATGCCAATATGTCAATCTACATGCATTATAATATTATTAATGCCGAATAAAAAAACATAATAATGTTGATAATGCCATCGTAAATGCAGTTGCAGAATAATTTATTGGTTGGATAAAAATTTGTTACACCATATAACACCAAACTAACACACAACAACATGTATATTTGCCTTGTAATGAAAGGATGACCAAATTTATTTCTTTATTGACGTGTCATGTATCGTCCTCTGCCCAAATCATCAAACACCAACCCATAATAAATCTCCTCATCTCTCTACACATACGCTCAAGGTTCCATCGTGCTCGTCGTTGAATGGTTGCTTGCATTTGTTTCCACATGTCCCACAATTTTGAATGCTGCATATACTCATTTGAGGTTGCATATTATATCCTCTACAACTACACTAGTGATAATTGTGTAGAGACCAAAAACACAAAATTAATGTCTTGCACTTCTTGCATATATCAATGTAATGCACCATATCTATTTATCATAACGCTGCTATGTAAAAGATACTCCAATTATTTGCTCTTTGACAGGTAGATTATAATAAGCACACTCCAACGCCACTGATTAACATTCACATGAACCAACTTTGGCACTACAAAAGCAACACAACGTTGCATACTTAATCCAATTAGTTTTGAGCGTTGTGTAACGGTCAGCTAGTTGTCATTATGCCAAATACCAAACAATGTAACATTTCCATTGTCAGACTATCGTGACCCTGCTACAGCCTTTGAATACTGTCGGACTAATGTAACATTCTTACACATTCTTCCTTATCGCTGCTTTTAGGAAACAACCTCCTCTGATGCCTGCAGATGGATGATTGGTCGCCACTGGATGGGATCGAGTGAATGTAAAATATGCAGAACATTATCGTCATTTGAATCCCAAAGATCATCCTTCAAAAGTTGAATTTGTTGAGAAACAACTAGTCTGTTTCTTTCTAAATCCATTCCTAATGCCCGTGCCGTATCCATGATGATGGAATTTTCCATAGCTTTGGCAGTTTGTCTGCCGTGAGCCTCCTTTTCCAGAGTAGAGCATATACGCTCCTCATTTTCTGTTATAAAGAATTGAGCTTGTTTCATTTCGTGCGACAACTGGTCAGAATTTTTCTGCAAGTCATTGTTGTTCTCAAGGCAGAGGTCGAGTAATGCTAACCAATTCCTAGTAATCCATGCGGTCTCCTGTAAAATCTTGCACTACCTCCTCGACTGACCTTGACCATCAAAGCTGATGGAAGAAAGAGGCTACGATTTCCCTTAGTCCTTCCAAATTCACCTAAAGCTTTCATCATTACATCATCGCTTCCTTTCATAGTGAGACACTATGTGTTGGACCTAACACTATAATTAAAGGCAAGCGCTCAACACTAAGTTAAAAAAAAATAAATACACAGTGCGCTTATACAGAGCTTGAAAATGGATAAAACCATCCATTTCAGTGCACTTGTGAGGCATCACTTAGGCTTAGTATCCAACACAATGCCTCTCATTTCTATTATCTTTATATGCACTTGTAGTGTGTAAGAGTGCACCTTAATGCACTATCAAGGAATAATTGCATCTTCCCTCAATGCACAAAAACTACACCGCATTCTTAACATTTAATCCACTAGTTCTTCGCCATGGTTAATCACATGTTTTCAATGAGTTGATTTTAACGTTTTTTTTTCAACGCCTCTTGTGTATAATCCCTTTATGCACATTATATTATCATTGTATTCCAATGCATATAATGACATGAATCTCATCACCTGCATATGGAAATAGAATAATGCTAAAATTATGACCTTTAACTTCGATATATTCCTCATCGCACTTTCCATAAACTGTCTCTTCTGCGCCAAAAACAACATTAGTGTGTTGCATAGTAGCCTTGCATTTTTGTGTCGTCATCATACTTAGCCTTAATAACAATGGATCGAACACAACACAACTCATATTCTTTTTCTTCGTCCGACCAATCCATGTGAGTTGCATCTTGCAGGCTATTGGTTTTGGCAGCTCCACCTATGACTACATTTATATAATCATGTTTGGTATCTGTATCTTTCCAGAGTTGTAAACTCAAGTCTCCATGTTTATCCCATATCACTTGCCATGTATCTCTAACTCCCTCTTTTTCTACTTTAATATATCAATTTTCACTAAATTGTCATTGCCAATAAGATTACACTATTATTTTCAGGCACTGAAATTGGCTCTCTTACCTTAATTTGTTCTATGAATTTAGGTCCCAGTGCATTCCACCTCCTTGGGACTCTACTGTTTTATTGGAAAGCTAAAATTACTTCATAATTTTTTGTTTTGTTTTTTTTGTTTATCTGACCTTTTATTTAGCATTGATATTGATATATGTAAATGTGAGGCAAATAAGCTACATCCACTGCGATAGCCCAAGCATCTCCCAAGATTTTTCTATTTGAAAGAATAAGAACATTTAGCTATCTTACATCCAGTGCGATAGCCCAGGAATCTCCAAAGGTGTTCCTATTTGAAATAATAAGATCATTTACCTATATTACAGGTGAGATTTACAATTCGGTTAAGATCTTCCATGGTTGACAAACTCAAGGCTTTAATTTGATCTTCCATGGTCGAAAAACTCCGGGCTTTAATTTGATCTTCCATTCTAACCTTTTTGTTGAATATATTGTGAAAATAATGCTCAATGTTTTTGATTCTGAATTTATTGAAACAATTCTTTCAAAGGCATTTTAGGGGCTTCTCTCCCCTGAGATGCTGCTTCTTTACCACTAATTGAGTTCTTCTTTTTATTTCTTGACTAGCTCCCCCCGAGACTATGATAAATTCATTTTGCTATTGAGGTCTCATGCTGCTCTTTTTTTTCCTCTTTCATACCATGGTTGTCTGCCTTCTTTCATCTGCATTTTCTTCATTGTTTGGTCTGATTGGAGTTGCTTTAATATTTTCTTTAGGGATCTTTAAGATATAATGCAACTTGCAATCCATGGCTTTGTGACCAAGGTTATCACACACATAACATCTTGTGTGGCCAAAATATAGAGGAAATGATGTGCTCCTTCTTGAGTTCATGTTTTTGTTTGCATACAATTTGCATTCAAATGCTTTGTGTCAGAATTCATTACACAAATAATAGTAACCATAAAAATAATTTGTGTACTTGATGCATCATTGTTTCTACTTACTTTCTTTGATTGTTTGTTTGAGGATATCTTCTTGCTTGCTGTATGTTATGTTGATTAGCCTTGACTTGCTTTCTCTTGCATTCTGCTGCTACATGTCTAATTCTATGGCAAGAAAAACACTTGATATCTTTTCAGGCAAAATGAATCTCCTTTAAGATCTTCCGAATTTGTTGAACTCATCTTGAGGAGTAAATGACCTTTTTGAAAAATTCATTTTCTTTGACTCACTCTTTGGTTCTTCTTGTTGCTACTTGGTATTGTTTGTCTCTTTGTTATTTTCTCTGCTTGTACCTTCCTCTAATGGTCTTTTTAGGGTTGCTTCATTATCCTGTATGGCTTCCTTTGAGCTACTGCTATCTTCTTCTGAGTCCTTAATGGATGATATGTCCTCTCCTAGATTCTTACTTTGAGCTACTGCTATCTTCTTCTGAGTCCTTAATGGATGATATGTCCTCTCCTAGATTCTTACGCAAATTTTTATTTTCATCTAACTCTCTTCTAGCTGAAATTATCTCAAACTCTAATCTTTCACACTGTACCTCTTTCTCCTTTAGCTAATTATTCATCAACTCCTCTATTCTCCTTGCCTCTTCAAGCTGTGTCTCTAGGCTTACAATTTCTTCCTTGAATTTATATTCTCTTTCATCACATATTTGCAATAGGTTTTTATAGTCTCTGCTCTCATTTTTCAATCTTTCTGTTTCAGCCAAGGCTATGCCAAGTTTGGTTTGTTCTTTAACTAACTTTCCTTCACAAGAATCAAGTGCATAAAAGGTCTCATTTAAAATAACATTTTCCTTTTGGCAAGCCTTTTTCTTCCCGCTCTTTCTCTTTTCATTTTCTGCAGTGTTGCTGCTAATATCTCCTTCATGCATGAGCTCCAATCTTCCCCAATTTTCTTTTACAAATTTTAGGTCCATTAATGTATCAAGATCCTTATTATGAAGATTGTTATATATAAAACATTTTGCCTTAGCATTCCATTGTTTTTTTTTGTACAGAGGGGGAGTCTTTACAGTAACCTTCACATTCAAGCTTCCATACACCAGGTCCATAAAAGTTTGCTGCACTCAACATAGGTACACTTTTATAGTCCATGCCTCAACCATATCTACCTTCAAGCTATTAGGCTTATACAGAAGGAACAACTCTGATACCAATTGATGAAAACTTGACTAAACTGAGAGGGGGAAGGGGGAGGTTTGAATCAGTTTAGTACACTCATGGAAATTAAATTTCTTTTGCTTAATACTCGTTAATTGAAACATTACGTGAGCATCTTAACAAATAATGAATAACATATTGAATATGTGAACAACAAGTAATAAGAAAACCAAACCATCACATGAATACATAATAACAAAACACATTGACACTAGATATATGTGGAAACCCATAAAGGGAGAAAACCACGGTTTTATTATTGTTGTGATGAAAATGCAAGCTCCTACTCCTTATCACATCTGATTTTCTGTAGGCCCCAATCAATTTTTTACAACCTTAATTACACGGTGGTTTTGAAGACGGTTTGTTACTCATTTACATGGTGATTTTGCGAATGTCAGTGGTCATTTGGTTTAGATAGCGGCTTGAAATATTTATATTGGCAAATGCGGACTTTAGATAGAGGCCTTTTTGAAAGCAGTGCTTTGCATCCACCCAATAAAGCTCCCATGGTGACTTGGGGTCTTGCATGGCCTTTGCGTGTAAGTCCTCCTAAGGCGATTGGTTTTAATGCCCCTGGTTTACAAATCCGGCCAAGATGATGGAAGAGTGAAAGCTTTTATTTTTTCTAATATACATGTATATGTGGATATATAGTTGTTATTATAGGGTAGGATATAATTTATTCATTTTTTATTGATTTGTTAATAGTTTTTTTGGTTAAATAAATTTTTTTTTTTTTTAAATTTATCTAGAAATATATAAAATTAAATTTATTTTATTTATCTTAAATAGATGGTTGAAATGTATCTTTTTTTTATGTGCAATATGAAAAGAAATAGAATTTAGCATACCAAAAAAAAAAAAAAAATATTGACTAATATAAATATAAATATTTGAAAAATAACATTATATATTAATTATTATGTACAATAAACACAAATGGTTTGTAATTAATTCAAAAAATTACATTTTATAATTGGTGTAAAAGTATTAAATAGACAATTTTTATGGGTTTTATTTTTTTAATTTATAAAAAATAATTTAAAAATATAAATTTGAAAAAAATATCTAAAAATAACATGTCTACAGTTTGTACAACGCTCATTTTATCAATCTATACTCTAATGACATGACATGTGAGGGGATACATGGAGTGAAATCGTTTTACTCGAAAAATTTAGAGTGAAGATAGCAAGAAGAGCTGCAGACCTGCAATTTCTTAAGAACTGTCGTGATCCCTAAATTAAGCGCTTATACTATCAAGCATTCAAGAAGTCTTGATGATGGATCCCGATTGGGATTTGAAACGTTGACGAAAAATGGTTTTCACTGTGGATTCTCCAGTAACTAAATCAAAAGATATAAACCACAGATCTCTTAAATTCATAATCATTTCCCTACACGGAGGGGATACATGGAGTGAAATCGTTTTACTCGAAAAATTTAGAGTGAAGATAGCAAGAAGCGCTGCAAACCTGCAATTTCTTAAGAACTGTTGTGATCCCTAAATTAAGCTCTTCTACTATCAAGCATTCAAGAAGTCCTGATGATGGATCCTGATTGGGATTTGAAACGTTGACGAAAAATGATTTTTACTGTGGATTCTCCGGTAACTAAATCAAAAGATATAAACCACAGATTTCTTAAATCCATAATTATTAATTTATTATCATTCTCCTCAATGTCAATTATATATATATATATATATAAAACCTTTATCTATCAAAATAAATATTTAGTTGTATTAAAAAAATTAAACAAATATTCTTATAACTTATTTTACAATTTTATTATTTGTTTGGAATACATACATTATGACATTAAAATATTTTATTAAACTAAGAAATAGAAAATGCTAACTATACAATCTTTTTAAACTTTATTGTCACTATTAAAAATTAAAATTCATAATTTTATAAAATTAATAAAAAGATTGACCTGTATCATCTTTGAATTTTGTCTAAAATGTATGAAATATCAAATCATATTAAATTTAAATGCACCAACATTGGGTACACGATCTTTCCTTTAAATTGCACCAAATATTGTTAAAAGGAATTTTAGTATTATTATTTGTTTTGATGGTTTTAAACAAAGAGAATGTACACAATTTTATCATATGCGTTTTTTTAAATAAAAATATATTGCCACTCCCATGATCATGTTTTTTTTGTTTTTTGTTTTTTTTGGTATTTTACAGGTAAAATGTATGGAGAGGATTGTGTAATTATGTAGTTATATTTAAGATAAAGATGGAAATTGTTTAGTGTAATTTTATATTTTGAATGGAAATAAATATTGTTGATATTTTTTTAATTAAGTGTATTTTGGGTGATTATGAGGAATGATTATTATATTTTTAATTTATTATTATTAAATTTAATATTAGTGACAGTTGAGTTTACAATAAGTTTATTGTTATTAAGTAAGGGTTGGAAATTAAGTAAGAGTTAGATTCTTGCCTTATTTTTCATAATGTTCTTGTATTATTTATTTCTTTATTATTATTATTATTTTTTTTTAAAACTATTTTAGTTTTTTCTTATTTTATTTTTTATTCATTTTTATCTATTTGACTTTATATATGTCTTTTCTTTAATTGTTGTGGATATTGTGTCTTAACTTATCTTTATAATGTTCTATTATTATTTTTACTGTTATTAAACAACGACTATATGTTTAAGATATTAAGATATGTATAATAAAAGTATTAAAATTATTTACTCACTTTTATTATTTATTTATTTAGTGAAACCTTTATTCTTTTACATTTTAAGATATTAAGATATGTATAATAAAAGTATTAAAATTATTTACTCACTTTTATTATTTATTTATTTAGTGAAACCTTTATTCTTTTACATTTT